>CAIGRS010288827.1:0-10981 GCA_903798395.1 Fraxinus floribunda
AATTAATTAGGGACGAGATGACCCCCATCGTTTTTTCCTTCGGTATAGAAAACAATGGTGTCGTATAAGATGACAAAGTGGCCAATCATGCTACGCTAACGTCTTGAGATGACATCCTTTGTTGTCAAAATATTCACGTAACAAAATTTCATCAGATTATTTAAAAAGCAGATAATCATAACATTCAATCATTTTTGTACACATCTTCTATCAACGACGATGTTAAAAACATGGATCTTGCTACGTATATATCAAGATTTATATACTGAATTATATTATACCACATGTCACTATATCATTTGTCAGTTTCAATTACAACCAACTTTTTCATTATAGTTTCTCTCCAAATCATATTATATGTAATTAGCTCAATTGGTCAGGTCTTGGGTTTGCTTCCCAATGATCACCAGTTCGAGTCCCTTCAGGGCAACTGAGGTGAGTACCCGACTGTAAACTTCAGGGCCCCGTGAAATTAGTCGAGGTGCGCGCAAACTGGCCCTGGCATCCACGGTTATCAAAAAAAAATCATATTATATGTAATTCATTACAAAATCCTACAAACATTCGACAACAAAGCTTAATTATCTTTGCATTATTCTCATATGCATGGGATAAATCATGAAAATTAATTAGGGACGAGATGACCCCATCGTTTTTTCCTTCGGTATAGAAAACAATGGTGTCGTATAAGATGACAAAGTGGCCAATCATGCTACGCTAACGCCTTGAGAAGACATCCTTTGTTGTCAAAATATTCACGTAACAAAATTTCATCAGATTGTTTAAAAAGCAGATAATCATAACATTCAATCATTTTTGTACACATCTTCTATCGACAAAGATGTTAAAAACATGGATCTTGCTACGTATATATCAAGATTTATATACTGAATTATATAATACCACATGTCACTCTATCATTTGTCAGTTTCAAATACACCAACTTTTTCATTATAGTTTCTCACCAAATCATATTATATGTAATTCATTACAAAATCCTACAAACATTCGACAACAAAGCTTAATTATCTTTGCATTATCCTCACCATTAAATTATAATTCATTTTTGCTTCTCTTCTTACCAATCACATATTCTACAATAAAATAATATTGCACATAAATCCATAATTTTTTTTAATCATATATTATCAAAAAAATACTATCCACCTTGTTATAACGTGGAACAATTAGGGTATAATTGAAATGAAATGAATTAGGATTATTTGATACCGCAGCAATAATAATATTAATTTATTCATGTCATTTTCCAAGCAGTTTATTTATTATAATTAAAAGAGCTCCATAACTGCGCACTAAGACCTTGGGATATCTGTATTATTTTATTTGATATATTAATTTACTATGTCATATATTAATACTAGTGGTTCTTTATCCAATATTTTCAACATTATCCAGCATTATTATAGAGCTAAAATACATTGAAACCAAAGCCACTCATTTTTACTTAGTTATCTAATTTCACTTCATAGTTACAATCAATCATTTCATACCTTCGATTCAATAACCAGAAAAACTACCGACGACACATAAAACGTCTATCATCGACTCCAACTACTTTATTTAAAAATGAAATTCACAGATGCATTACCTTCAATAAAATAAGACGAAGAAGGTCACCCACAAGCAGAACTAAATGACGTCCCTTTATCCTCTGTCAATAAATCCAATTGCGTTCCCAAATTCAGCACGACCTCCGATGCTGAATTCTTAACCACCTCAATCTTGGCGCATGATTCCATCTCTGTTGGGAGGGACCCAGTAGGAATAACCAGGTAAAAAGGGAAGCCAATCAGGCACAAAACGACGGACAATGATTCTGTGAATGGCCTCCTTGAGTTTCGTAATTCTGACGCTCATGACATTTGTGGTGGCCTAGTGTGAAAAAGATGGTCTAGCTCCACTCTAATAAAGAGTACGGATATTAATTAAATGAATGTGAATTTTAATTAATTGAGAATTAATAATAAGGAATTTATACATTAAAGAAAGCATACATGTGAACTAAATCAGTCAAATTAAATACTTATTGAAAAACGAAAAGGTACTGTATTATTGAAATAATTGAATTATAATAGGGTTAGAATTGTCACTTGATGTGATATTTAATATATTAAAGATTACTAAATGTTTAGTGAAACCATTTTTTAGTTTGATCAGATTATTTAAAAAGCAGATAATCATAACATTCAATCATTTTTGTACACATCTTCTATCAACAACGATGTTAAAAACATGGATCTTGTTACGTATATATCAAGATTTATATACTGAATTATATAATACCACATGTCACTATATCATTTGTCAGTTTCAAATACAACCAACTTTTTCATTATAGTTTCTCTCCAAATCATATTATATGTAATTCATTACAAAATCCAAGAAACATTCGACAACAAGGCTTAATTATCTTTGCATTATCCTCATATGCATGGGATAAATCATGACAAGACGTAGAGATGTGATAGATTTTGGTTTCTTGTGTGACAATCAACTTTAAGATAATACGAATTATGTTCTGTTTGGCCGCCATTAAATTATAATTCATTTTTCCTTTTCTTCTTACCAATTACTTATTCTCCAATAAAATAATATTACACATAAATCCATAATTTTTTTAAATCATATATTATCAAAAAAAATACTATCCACCTTTTTTATAACGTGAAATAATTAGGGCATAATTGAAATGAAATGAAATGAATTAGGATTAAAATTGTTGTAAAGGGCCCATAGTTGGCGCCGCCGCCCCCATAGGTGGGACACAAGAATGGCCAGATGAATTATTTGATACTGCAGCAATAATAATATTAATTTATTCATGTCATTTTCCAAGCAGTTTATTCATAATTAAAAGAGCTCCATAACTGCGCACTAAGACCTTGGGATATCTGTATTATTTTATTTGATATATTAATTTACTATCATACTATGTCATATATTAATACTAGTGGTTCTTTATCCAATATTTTCAACATTATCCAGCATTATTATAGAGCTAAAATACATTGAAACCAAAACCACTCATTTTTACTTAGTTATCTAATTTCACTTCATAGTTACAATCAATCATTTCATACCTTCGATTCAATAACCAGAAAAACCACCGACGACACATAAAACATCTACGACCCCGCTATTCGTACGCGGAGCATTACCCGGTGCTTGACACGGTTACGTGTCAAGCACCTAATTAATTAAAAAAAAAAAAACAAAATGAAGCTGAAAAATTGAAACCAACAAAAACCGGCCCATTATATACCCAAAGCCCAAATGAATGAATAAATCCTTAATTCATTTCTAATTCATTTCCAAATCAGAAACAGAAACCCTTGGTGCCGTGTTTCTCTAAATCTCTCGACCGACAATTCTCCATTTCTCCTTCTAACTCCGGCATTCACCCACTTCTCCACCACTTAACGTAGCAACTATCTCCGGCACTCCTTCACATTTCACACTTGCACGGTTGGTAATTTTTGTCAAGTGCTCAGACACCATCATCCATTTTCAACCGTGTTCAACAACATCATTCTCCGACACCATTCAACGACGCCGGCAGAATATCGCAGCAAATATCATGTAAGCATGATGTATTTGGTATCAATTTTAGTTGGTTTTGATTTATTCGAATATTACAAAATTTTGAAGATTTTACAGTGTGCGGTCGTGTGTTGTAATGTAGCATTACATTTGGTTCGTTCGTGTGCAGTATGCCAGGAAAGAACTCTGGACTTTGTCATAGCTGTCGAGAGAAGGGTCACGTGTTTAATGACTGCTTGAAAAAACGACCATGCCCCTGGTGTAAAATTGGTGTTGTGAAGTGCTTTGAGGTCGAGAAGGACACGAAGAACAAGGGTAGGATGTTCAATTGCTGCAGTGCGAATTGTAAATATTGGGAATGGGTGGACAAAGCAGAATCTAGTGGATCGAGTAGCGTTACAATTAACTCAAATGATCATGTATTGGTCGAAGAAGTTCAACAATTCTCTCGCTTGTTCGAATCATTTTGTCGGATAGCTGAAGAAAAAAGTATCGAGATTTCGTTGAACGTGACAATACGCAAGGCCAACGGAAGTGCAGAAGTCGATAAGAAGGGGAAGGGACCTGCTTGAGTAGTAGTTATGTTGGCTGTGTGGTTCCCTGCCCTTTTTTTTTTGTTTCTAGTAGGTGTGTTGTGTAGTTGGTAAAGTGAAGTGAAGAATGTTGTGTAATATATGCTTTGGAAGAACCTGTAATGCAAATTCACTGCTTATATATATGAAATGTTAATGTTATTGAAAACATGGTATTGTTTCCAGACCAATTTTCCTGTGTTGATGCTTTGTTATATCAAATTTCCCTGAGCACTAAATAGTTCAATTCAAGAGCTATAAACATATGAAACTGATTTGAGGTTGATTTTATGCCATAGGTAAAAACTGAAAAATGAAACTAGGAGTGAAAACAAATAATTATCATATCAATTCAAAGTAAATTGATATCACTTATAATCACCATTCGTATTTATCAAAATCCAAAGTACGAGAATAGGAAACAAAATGCTAATCTTAAAAGACAAAAAGTGTAAAACTAAACTATTTATTCAAATAAAGATTTCCACTTCAGCTCATGAGAAAGAAGGCAATCTGTGAAACTTCCACCAAGTTGTATAAATTCAGCTTCAAAGACATTTGCCAAAAAGCCTTCATCACATGTTTCCTCCACATTGGTGAGGTGCATTTGGATAATAGTACGACATTGCATTTCCTAATGTCAAATAATAAATTCATTACACAAAATAGAGTAAGACTTGAAATGAATTCATTAAGGTTAACCGCATACCTTGACCATTGAATAATGAAGCCGATGGGAACAAATTTGGAGGCATTCCTTGTTGTGTAAATACATGATCGTTGACATCACCCTACACAAATTTCATGATGTAACACAAATTTCATGATGTAACTAAAATGTGGGGATGAAATACATTGGTGAATTGAAGTAGACGTACCATTAGAAGCTGTGAATATGAGAGTTGTGCCGGCATATCTTCATCCAACAGTTGATCATGTGTATGTGAAATCCGTTCGACATCTCCTAGTTTACTTGGGCCTACTTTCCGTTTCCTTCCCTTAGCTAAAGTCGAATGTGACTGCATAAACAACAGATCATAACTAAACATAGAACTATACATATGTACCGTATTTTAAAAAAATAATAATAATTTGGCCGCATACCTTTGCATTACTGGATGCTAATTCTAAAGGGCTTTTTTTTCGAAGTTTCTTAGGTGCGCCTTTTCTCTTCAAGCACTTTGGATCTTGTATACCTGAATTGCTATTTTGTTGCGAGGTTCCACCAACTTGGGACATGTCATTACTTCCACAACCCGATGTGGGCTCAAATGAGATTTTTTTGGATTCTATCCACTCTAGTACCTCGTTAAATCGGCTATCGTCATCTGAAGCCATGTTCGCAAGTGCCGCAAATGATTGACACATCTTGTCATATTTCAACTGCGCAGGGGTGCTACTCAAACCATCATAGTTCACTGCGACCCTGGTGTAGGCTCTACGAACATCGCGTCTCCATCTCCATAAGATGTAGGTGTCCGGTAATGTTGTAACGTTATTACGGAGAAGTACAGAGATCACGTGCCTACAAATGATACCTCGAAACTCGAATAAGTGGCAACTGCAGACAATGTGGCATTTCTGTCTTTCAAATGTCACCAAAAACTTCTGCTTCTTAACCCAATTTTCAAGTATGACATCCTCCAGCACCTCATAGGTTGTGCCTGAAAAGCCCTCCGACGAAGAAATGAGGTCGCAATAAACCTTCCCAATAAATTCATCTTGAACTTCTCGAAATTTTGAAATAGTATAAACTTGTTGAAATTGTTTCTCCAATCTCGTATTGTTCCACAAATTGTTTTAGCGACGTTTTCGAGTGCACATAACCGTCGAAGAAAGCATTCATACTCTCACTACGCTGAGTTGTTGACATTCCTGCCCAGAAGCTACTTTTCAAGAAACAAGGTACCCACCGGCCTCTGTTCGCATACAATCCTGACAACCACTCATTATCATGCAAGGAATACTTGTCCGCCATCGCACTCCAACCTGCTTCAAATGCGTCAATAGTTTGAGAATCATATACCAGTACGTGTATAGCATAAAAGATCTCACCCTTTGCTGCGTGGTACCCAAATTTCTCTGGTAACTTCTTCATTATGTGCCATAAACACCATCTGTGTTTCGTGTTCGGGAACACGATCTGAATTGCATTCTGCATGGCCCTATCTTGGTCGGTAATAATCCCAATAGGAGCTTGCCCGTGCATACACTCAAGCCAAGTCTTGAAAAGCCAGACAAATGTTTCTGTGTTTTCGTTCGACACCAACCCACAACCAAATAGTATTGATTGTCCATGATGATTAACTCCAACAAAAGGTGCGAACGACATGTCATACTTATTAGTTAGGTACGTTGTATCAAATGTCACAACATCACCGAACTCCTTATATGCTTGCCTACTCCTATTATCTGCCCAGAAAATATTCTTTAGCCTCAACTCTTCATCTAAATCCATACTGAAGTAAAAACCTGAGCACCTTGCTTGCATATTCGAAAAATAGGCTTGTATTGCAGCAGCATCTCCTTCTCCGAGTCTTAAACGCCTCACTTGTTCAACATAGTTCCGACAATCTTTTTCCACGCAAGTCATATTCTCATACCCTCCTGCTTCTACAACTGCGGAGTTGTAACTTTTGTGCAACGGAATCCCTGCCATATCATTCACTTCAAGCCGTCGTTTAACATGGGCACTCAATTCTCGATTGCAACGATACAACCTAGACTTCGAAGGACTTGTTTTATGATTGTGAATGAGATTGACTGTGTTTATTTTCCATATTCCACGTGCATCTGAAGATCCAGTTATCCTGGCTTTACAGTCTGTCTGAACGGTAGCTTGCGGCTTCAAAGAACCACTCGAAGTACTACTTCTTCGGCCTTCACGACTGCATGTCAACACTACATATCTCACAACTCCGGCATCATCCTTTTGCGAATTTCTTTTTCTAACTGGAAATCCTAAGTCGTACGCATATCTTTTGTAAAAATCAAACATTTCTTTTTCATCATTGAACTTCATACCCACCTCGGGCACAACAACATTGTCTACTCCTACAATTTCATCATCGATGAAGTTTGCACTGTCAAAAATGTTGTCATTTTCGTCTTCTAACAGAACGATGTCGTCAACCTCTTCCAAACTTTTTTTGCCTGAAAGTAAAAAAAAATAAAATTACATGTCATTCAAGAAACAAATATTGAATTGAAATCATCATTCTTCTCTACTTCGTAATTTTAGATGCATCTATGTTTCAAAAATTGCAAATAAACAAACTTAGATAAATGAACTGTTGCCAAAAAATTTTAGATTACTAACTCATATTACTGTAATTATTAAATGACTGTAATTATTAAATGAAATAACACATTACAAAAATTAAACTCAACATTAACAGACAAACATTAATGTAGTCAAAAGAAAGCTATAGTATTGAAATAAAAAGAGTAAATACATAAGCAATCAAATAAATAGCAGTAATTATAAGACACAACATTCATGTAACAAAGGCATTAAAGAACATCTTTTCAAAACAATGCTTGCATATTATTCTCTAAAAATTTGCAGCTTAACAGAGAAAAATCAACTTAAACCACATAAAAAAAAAAATTAATTAGTTCATCTACCTTTGTCCGTCATCTATTAGAAGTCGGTGATTGCCTCAAAAGTCCACTCTATCGCCGGCGACACCTTCTTCGACGGGGCGGCAGATTTCAATTTTTTGGGAGGCAAAAGAAATCGCGGGCAAAACGTGAGAGATTTTGGAATAATTGGCATTACCCGGTTTTTGTCTCTTTTGTTTAGAACCATTTATCATGAAACCGGCCCAATTGAGTAAAACCCAGCCCAATTTTATAATCTGTTTAAAACAAAAAAAAAAATTAAAAAAACTGCACTTTCCACGTCACAGTGTAATCCGACAGGTATAGCGCCGAGTACGAATAGCTTTTTCCAAACATCTATCATCGACTCCAACTACTTTATTTAAAAATGAAATTCACAGATGCATTACCTTCAATAAAATAAGTCGAAGAAGGTCACCCACAAGCAGAACTAAATGACGTCCCTTTATCCTCTGTCAATAAATCCAATCGCGTTCCCAAATTCAGCACGACCTCCGATGCTGAATTCCTAACCACCTCAATCAAACCTTGGCGCATGATTCCATCTCTGTTGGGAGGGACCCAGTAGGAATAACCAGGTAAAAACGGAAGCCAATTAGGCACAAAACGATTGACAATAATTCTGTGAATGGCCTCCTTGAGTTTCGTGATTCTAACGCTCATGACATCCGTGGCGGCCTAGTGTGAAAAAGATGGTCTAGCTCCACCCTGATAAAGGGTATGGATATTAATTAAATGAATGTGAATGTTAATTAATTGAGAATTAATAATAAGGAATTCATACATTAATGAAAGCATACACGTGAGCTAAATCAGTCAAATTAAATACTTATTGAAAAACGAAAAGTACTGTATTATTGAAATAATTGAATTATAGTAGGGTTAGAATTGTCACTTGATGTGATATTTAATATATTAAATTATAGATTACTAAATGTTTAGTGAAACCATTTTTTAGTTTCCTATTTATGCTTGTAAATCATTTAATATCATTTGGACAATTCTTTCTTTTTGTTTGTTGATTATATCACTGTAAAATAGCCTAAAATAGTTGTCCCCTTTTCCTCTAATACTATGTAACATTTCTGGTTCAGTGTAAGACAATTTTTTCCAAAAGAATGAACTAGTATGTTTCAGTCACAAATCATGAGGTATTGTGAGTAGAAACTATACTTTTAAAACTCATATTAACATCCATAATTCATGCTAAAAATCTACCATTTCATTATAGAAAAACGTTGAGGACTTTCAGGGGACATTCATTTGGACATGATATATCTATTAGAATGAGTAGTTAAAGACTTGTCTTAATTTACATAAGTTAGCTTGTGCTTACTCTATGACTTCGATACGTATTAGTCTAATATCATTTTCCATTGAAATCCCACAAAATCAAAATTCAACATTATTACTTACACTACAAGTGCAACGCACGTGCATTGACTAGTTTTATAAAAAAAAAAAGTTGAAAAAAAACCTTCAAATTTGATTTGTCAAAATCTATCCTACAAACTAAAACTCTATTAAAAAATACACAAGCTATACATCATCCCAAAGACGAATCCCACAAAATTCCACAAGTTGAGATCACCTAACGTACCCAAATTACAAAATATGCTGATTCCAACCTCAAAATAACCAAATTCAATAGTTTTAACTGTCAATGTGTCCCGTCGTATTTCGTCTGTCCACGTAGGCTTCCTGGGTAATGGATAGAATACAACTTGTGCAAGTTCAGTTACCATT
Organism: Fraxinus floribunda; assembly: GCA_903798395.1. Lineage (NCBI taxonomy): Eukaryota > Viridiplantae > Streptophyta > Magnoliopsida > Lamiales > Oleaceae > Fraxinus > Fraxinus floribunda. Next base: position 9,504 of record CAIGRS010288827.1, read on the forward strand.
TGAAAACAATTAAAAGTGCGGTAAGTAAAAGAATGACAATGAAAAAATTTCAATGTGTAATGAAACAACTAAGTCTAACTCCAAAACCAACCTTGTTTTTCCAAAATTCTCACTTCATTCTAAAACACCCATGTAGTATTTTTCCTAATTTCCAGAAAACTGAATCCCTGTTCAATCAAACTTCATGAATTTGGTGTTATTTGGAGAACGGTTCCGAATTTTGGAGATAAAAACAAATTTAGTTTGCTCTGATATTTAAGTTGATAAAATTGAGAAACAAAATTAGGCCCTTGTTTGAGGCCACATTATTTGATAAAAAATAGATTTTGGAACAGTGATTTTTTGGAGAATGTGTGGTTGAAAAGAACAAAAAAATCGATTTAAGTGTAAACTTATTTTATTAAGAGAATATATGGATGAAAATAAGTATTGCAAAAAAAATGTATTATCGAAAAATAGGGCTCAAGCAACGGCTAGGTTGGAAGTAATTTTAGTATTGTTACATTTATTTAGTGTAACCTTATCTAAAATACTACATAGGCATGGAAAATTTTGCATTAGTCTTGGCACTTTCTAGAATAATTAAGGACTTTGTTTGGTGTATATAATTATTGTACATAGGGGTGTCCATAACCCTCACATGGGGCAGGGCCTGCATTTTTGTGGGCTCCACTCCATGTGAGTGTTATGTACACGCTTATGTACAATAATTATGTACACCTANGGTCTGGATTCATTTCAATATTTTGGCTCGGACTTTGCTTGGTGTACATAATTATTGTACATAGGGGTGTCCATAACCCTCACATGGGGCAGGGTCCGCATTTTTGTGGACTCCACTCCATGTGAGTGTTATGTACACGCTCATGTACAATAATTATGTACACCTAGCATTTTTCAATAATTAAACGGGGCGTTGACCTTGGACCTATTTTTACACTTTCAAAAGCTACCAAACACCTAACCACTACGTCTTTCTTACTTCATAGTGGTTGAAGAGCCAAGTAAAGAAACAAGTTCAAGGACTCAATTATTTCCATGCATTTCATCATCTCCATACATTATAAAATTGCAATGACAGAGAAATAACATTAACAATAGACCATGGAAAAAGAAGGGGAAGAAAAACACGACAACTACAACGACAATGGTGGTCAGAAAATTGTTCATTATGGTTATGTTTTGTTTTTGTATCATTGTCACCTATGTGAATGCTGGAATTGGAAAGGCTGTTTGTCATAATCCAATCTACCCAACATGCTATGGTAGTAAACACAAATGTCCAACTAGTTGTCCAACTTTCTGTGACATCGATTGCAGAAGCTGTAAACCTTACTGTGGTATGAAGCCAATTTTCATCTCATCCCGGAATTCTTTATCATTTGATTCTATGAGAGGAGAAATTTTGGTTTTTCCTCGCATAAATTCTTTTGTTATTGTTATTCTATTTCTATTTCAATTACATTTTTCAATTCTGC
>CAIGRS010288842.1:0-12408 GCA_903798395.1 Fraxinus floribunda
TTTTACCTTCTTTTTTTTTTTTTTCTCAGTTTTATGTGTATAATTTGCATGTGATATCAAAGGATTTCAAGACATTGTTCATCGATGTGATCCTAGAGTTTATTTAGATGTTCATCGATGTTTATAAACATGCCATCTTCAGAATTTTGAGACATTGTTAAGCAAGTATTATTGAAATTAATAACCTTGATAGAAGTTTAGAGTGCTTATCACAAGCATTAAACTTTATGGCTATAAACATTTATATTGTCCAATACATAATTGGTGCTAACTTTGCAATGTTACGTGTAACATAATAATGCTATAAAAAATGAAATACAGATTGTTAGAATCAATTATAGATTATAAACAAATTATAATTCATTCATATTCCATTGGTTGCCATGCATGATTGATAATCTCTCATAGTAGTAGTAGATTGTGCAAATCTTTTCTTTATTGTACATATAGATACTCAAATTTATAATAACTATCTATGTGTAATTAACCTTTTTCTTACTACTTATTTTGCTTGATGGAGACTTTGAAAAGAATAATACAAAAATGAACACGTTCAATTTCGACTAAGTTTTTTAAAACCTTGTATCGAATTTTAATAAAAGTTGTGGATTCCATAAAATATAATTAAAATTAATTATTAATTTTGATATCAACATTTTAAACTTTCTCAAACAAACACATAATCATTTTAGTGAAATATACGCGCGGCGAATTAGTCATTTATTCAATTCACTTCTATCTAATTCAACTTACAAAATATATCATGGCAACATGAGTGTGGGAACTTATGAAAGTCGAATGACATGCAAAAGCTGGAAGCTCCAACCTGCGAAATTTTGGTTCGCGACTTCGATCCATAATAGACCTATAAAATAATACATGTCGATGAAGTAAAAATAAAAAATAAAAAAATGATGAGTTTCTACACTAACGTAATGAATTTCTCACAATTGCTTTGAGAATTTGTAATAAATAAGAAAATGTACCTTGATTTCCATACATCTTCTTGGAACTAGATGACTATGCATAATTATTACCTCAACCTCAAATAAGAGTTTGATCCAGTACTTTATTTCCACCTTCTACATTGTAATGAATATTATAGCAAAACAAGGTTTGTTGTCTCTCCCTCAAAGAGCTTCTGGCCTCACCTAGGAGTGTTAAATGAACTCAGTCGAGCTCGGCCCACCACGCGAGCATGCTCACGCTCGGCTCACCAATTTTTATTTGTTATTATTTACTTATAATTATATTTTTACTCACCTATGATGAATTGGTTCGCACTCGAATCGACGAACTCGTGAGCCAAATCGTGTGAACCAAAAAGGTCCTCACACGAGAAACTCGCTTCTCGTCTTGCTAGTGAAACGAACAACTTGACCCAGTCAATTAATATCCCTAGCCTCACCCCTCAATAACCCATCGCGTCTTTACATGAGTGAGATGAGAAGCCATTGAGGGAGAGTAAACATCCATTGCTTTGAAAAGCTGCTTCTTTTTCTATGGTTTTTAGACTTCGCTTGATGGAAAGAATTGGACTACACCCCCACTTTATATAGTTCTTTGAAAATGAACTTTAAAAATATATGGCCATATTGGTGGGGTCTCCATATCTTTGGCACTTGCCATTATTTTCAAAATCTAATCTTAAAAATCAACTTAGTACGGAGTATATTTGATATAACATGATTAAAGAATATAATTTAGAATCTTATACTCTGTAGTGTACAATTTATCAAACGCATCCAAATTCATTTTTAAATATTGACAAATTTGTACATTAATTTATTTTTTTTCCTTCTTTTTTAATATTGTACAATACTATAGTAGGGAATTACATTAAGGGGTGGAATTGAAAAAATAATAAGAAAAAGTTCTAAGTGTTAAGTGTTATTTATTTATTTAATATATGAAATGGGACCTATATGTACAGAAATTTGACCCCTTAGACACATTGACGGCAATGATTCTTGATTAACAAAGAATAAAGCAACTTTTAATCCTTAAGGCATCTTTAGTACTGCCCTTGTGCCACGTGAAACATAACTCTTTTTGGTTGATACATATTTGACATTCCTCTATTATTGTTTTCCACTTCACACTTTTAATATCTAAATATTCGATTGAACGTGCATTGCACGTTATTCTAAAATACTTTATAAGTGTTGTAAAATAATATTTGATACTAATTTGTTGGAGGATTTGATGAGTCTCAAACGAACTAAAGAAAATAAAATTTAGAATATAAATTTAAGAGAAGAAAGTTGTATTTTCAAAACTCAACTTTTATGATTCAAATTTTTTGTGATAGTGAAATACTACAACTGAGCAATATTTTTATATTACATTTGACACATAAAAATTAATTATTAATACATGAATTTAAACACCCATCAAAATTCCTAAATACATGAATAGAAATAAATTCATCTTTAATAACTTTAGATTAATGTAAATCAAAATTCATTGAATCTATATTAATGCGAATGTTGATTATCTGAGAATTAATAGCACGAAATTTATACATGACAAGGATTTTGTAGTATTTATTACATATTGAAAAACGAAAAAGTAAAGTATTATTGAAATAATTGAATTATAATATGGTTAAAATGGTCCAAAAAAATGATTCCCATTTCATGTGTTATTTAATTTAATATATTATAGACGTTCTTCGAAAACTCAAATTAACAAACAAATTTTTTTGTCCCATTCTTTCTTTTTACGCTTCAATCTACCAAGAATTTTTATAATTTCAATAGGGTTAATTTCACAAACGATCACTGAATTTACTTAAAAATTACAAAACGGTCACTAAAATTTCAGGCACTTTCACAAACGGTCACTAAACTTTAGTGCTGTTATGATGTTAATTAAAACTTACATGACAAAAATAAGTGGACATAGAAGTTTGAGGACCTCAAGTGCAAATTCTCTTGCAAGCCCAAACCCAAAAAATTCTTTTAAATCACCATAACAAAACGATATTACAGCTTCGTAACATAAAATGACTCACAAAATTCCACATTTTACCAAAACATAGATTTCATTGACAAAAAAACATATAACTGGGTCGAAGCCACTTGATGACAAAATGACAACAGTTGAAGTCTATTATATGCTTTTTTTTTTTTTGTCAACGAACTCTATTTTTTTGGTGAAATGTGGAAGATTGTGAGTTGTTGTATGTTATGAAGCTGTAATATCGTTTTGTTGTGGTGATTTTAAAGATTTTTTGGGTTTGGGCCTTAATTGCAAGAGAATTTGCACTTGAGGTTCTCAAGCTTCTATGTCCACTTATTTTTGTCCTTTAAGTTTTAATTAATATCATAACAGCCCTAATAGTAAGTTCAGCGACTGTTTGTGAAAGCACTTGAAATTTCAGCGACCGTTGATGCAAGTTTTAAACTTTAGTGATCGTTTTGTAATTTTTAGATAAATTCAGTGACCGTTTGTGAAATTAAGCCAATTTCAATATAGCTAATTAGAATCACACCAAGTTCTTGTATACTCTTTTGTAACAACACATGCACATGACTACTCGAGACTGGATAATTTTAGACCATAAGTCTAAAAAAGGGTTGGGAAAGGGTAACCCTTATGGGACACCTTAAATTTGGTCTATGCGGCGTGATTTACACATGCTATCCGAATTAATGATTTTTTTTTTTAAATTAACGTCTTAACGTTCGTTTGGTATGACTTTTGCTTTACGTAGAAGAGTTTTTTGAGAAAATTATCTTAATTCTTGTTTGAAAGCTAATTTTTAAAAGAATTTTCAATTTCGAAAGTAAAGCCACGTTAGATTAGCTTTTTCTAAAAACTCTTTTAACTAAAAGAAACACTTTCATAAAATTAGTCAAAACAGATCCAAAAACAACTTTTGGATCTCAAAATCTCATCTTGACTTTTTAAAAAATATGCCAAACGACCCTTAGGACATTTTACTTAAGCTCAATAATTAATGAGATTTTCAGCAAATTCGATATTTGTTGGTGCATATTCGAGTTTTGCATAACTCGAGATTTGCTCAGCTAACTCGTAGATGTTTGCAACATTCGATATTTATCAAGTGAAACTCATTTCTGTAAAGGTCCGATAATTTTATGAAATTAAATTATTTGTTTTTGTATGCTATATGGTTATATCTTGGGAAGTTGAAGGACTACAGCGAAATATATTTTAAATTCTTATTTTTGTGGGGTTGTATATAATAGATTTTCGATAGAGCAGGTTTTATATATTGATTTTGGGCTCGTTGGATATCCACCTCGTATTTAATCATGCATATTAGGTTCGAGAAAACAAAAAGTTAATTTAAATAAGTGAAACCCCCAAGTTATTGAGGTTGAAAGATTTTACCTTTAAATTGTATTTTACTGAGGTTAATTATTATTTTAAAATTTCCTTTTCAGTCACGTGTGGTATGTATGTTGTTTTGATAGATTTTAATAGTGTTTGATTGGAAAAAAACTCATGGAAAATAACCTTTTTCCATTAGAACTCCAATTTTTTGAGTGTTTGATTGCCATTTTTCATAGGAAATATTTTCGAACTTTTAAAAATATTTCTAGTTTTTCTTGTTTTTGAAGAAAATATTTTCTTTAGGAGAGATTAGATTTTTTTTTTTTTTTTCAAAACAAGGAAAACATTTTCTTTTCTAGAAAATATTTTCCTTGTCAATCAAACACACTATAAGGGTCCGTTTGATTTCAAGAGTGAAATTTGGGTGGAAAGAAAGTAAATTCTAGAGAATTGAATTACCTAGAATTATTTTCTTGGGAATTGTCAATTAATTGTGTTTGATTAGTATAATTTTTCAGATATTTTAATTCTGAACATGGAACCACGTAGTTTGTCATGATAAACCTTTGAAATCAATATTTTATGATATTTTTATTTTCTGTCATGTATATTAAGAAGTGTAAATTAAATGATTTAGACATTTACTAGAACGTAGTTATAAAATGGTTCATTGATTTTCTGGCCATTGCATGTTTAGGCATTAACACAGCGAATAAAATAGAGATTTTCCTTTAGCAAGTTGCTTTTCCTGTTAAATTTCAAGGAATTGCTTTTGGTGAAACATATATAATATAACATCAAATAGTTGATACATGAATTTTACATTAATTTAAGGATAATGTGGTTGCCTCTACTGTTTACATTTTAATTACTCAATACGTCTATAAAAAATAAATAAATAAATAAAAGAAGTATATTCCTTTAGGGATATGCTTATTAAGTTAAATGAAAGATTTGAAAATTTCTATGTAACTTTGAGTAAATTGCAAATACATAATTTTATACATAATTGCATTAGCAACTTGCTAAATTTTTAAAGAAACTTTTGATAGCAATTAGAACTTTTAAAAATTTAGGTCGTTACAACTTGGTATAGAGTTTAGGTTTCACTTTTCTGTAAACTCTATATTAAAATTTATCAAAATGTTAAAAAAAGGTAAAAAGTGAACAGTGCACATTACCGTTCACGATGAAAAGTGATGCCACCGTGAATAGAAACCTCAACTTCCCGTGGTATTTGTTACTAATTAATAATTTCCTAAGATATATAAATTTAAAGATATGATGTAAAGTTTTTTTTTTTTAAGTTCATAAATATGTAAGAATTTGAACGATTCTTGGCATTCAACGACCACCGATCGACCACCCTCCGACGACCTTAAGATATGTAATAAGTAAGGAAATAAATGATTATTCAAATCTTTTGTGCAATTTTACATTTTCTATTGCCTACTTATAGATTTCACGATATGTACATTTTTCTTGCCATATATTTTTACATACTAATTATAGCATGATATCCTTGTCTATGTAAATGTATACTCGAGCATGAAATATGCTATGTCACCATTTATGAGAATGTAAGCATAGTATTTTAGGCTTGGTGTTTATATGTTATGAATGATATTATTTTTTAAGGAAGTGGCACTATCTATGCACACAAATTTGATGCGTGACTTACTTTGAGCGATACAAGAACCGAGTAGGCAGAGTCAAGTATCGCCACCACAAAATGCACCGGCACTACAAAATGAACCTTCGTTTGTTCTTGGAGCTACCTCAGTGATTAAGCAGTTTCGTAGGTACAATCCTCCTACTTTTGATTATGGTTCCGACCTACTGGCCATTGAGGAATGGATTAGAAGTCTTGAGTGCATCTTTTGACACATTACTTGTACAGAATATAGAACGTACTATGTGCATAATTTATGTTTGTTGGAGCAGCCAGTCACTGGTAGAAGTCTACCTCACCCACTAGGACCAAAGAACATCTTCTTAGTCTGACTTAGGCTCAATTTAAAGATGAGATGATGACAAAGTACTTTCCAAATGCTTTGAAAGATTTCAAGGAATCAGAGTTTTTGCAGCTTAGATAGGAAAACATGTCACTTACTGATTACGAGAGGAAGTTCGAGCAGCTTTCAAGGTATGCCACGCACTTAGTATATACGAAAGGAAAGAAGGTCAAGAGACTCGAACATGGACTACGCCCGAGAATCAGCATGATCATATGTCTCATCGTTTCACATCATACCATGAAATGTTGGAGATGGCTCATGCTATTTCATATCAGAGGACTACATTTGAAAAATATTCTCTGCAGAGTCATATGGTAAAAAAGAAAGTGGAATGACCAAAATAAAGAAATACGTAACTGGCAGAATAAGAGACCAAGCACATAAGTTTGCTTTAGTAGGACGAATGGGAGTATAACACCATGTTCTAAGTGTAATAAACTCCATATGGGTGAATGCTTATATGGGAAGAACATGTGTTTTCCGGTGTGGTAAGCCAGGACATATTGCTTTACACTATACAAAGCCTCCTCGGAAGAAAGATGATGACAAAGATAAGAACCAAAGGAAATTCTCGAGTTTTGACATTGAATCAACATGAGGCTGAGCAGGATCTGAATGTGATAACAAATATTTTGTTATTATCTAATATACCTACTTATATTCTTTTTAACTCTAAGGCTACACATTCTTTTATCTCTGCATCATTCGTCGCTAAATCTAACTCCATATGTGTGAAAACATGTATTTTATTATTATTAGATGTACGTACATATGTTCTTTTTTACTCTAAGGCTATACATTCTTTTATCTCTCCATCATTCGTTGCTAAGTCTAACACTGTATGTGTGAAAACAAATAATGCATTAGATGTTAGAATCCCTTTAGGAAGTACTCTTTACACAAATCAGATAATTAAGGTTATGATGTTAGAGATTGGAGGAAAGGCACTACAGGTGAACGTATATCTTTTAGACATGAAAGATCTTGACGTGATATTAGGCATGGACTAGTTGGGATTCAATCATGCAACCATCCGATGTCATGAGAAAGAAGTTTTATTTCATGGGAAAGGAGGGGAAGATTTTCGTTTCTTTGGAACAAAGCTCAAGTCTCTACCTCGCTTTTATTGGCTTTGCAAGTGAAGAAAATGATTATGAAAGAGTCATGTCAGAGATTCTTAGTTAATACTATCAGTTCCCAACATATAGAAGCAATCGTTAATGATATTGAAATTGTGCCAGACTTTGTGGATGTATTTCCAAAAGATTTACATGGAATTCCACGAGATAGGCAAGTGGAATTTACAATTGACTTGGTCCCCGAAGCAGCACCAATATCTAAGGTTCCGTATAGAATGGAACCGAAAGAACTGAAGCTACAATTGGAGGAGTTGCTAGAAAAATATTTTATTTGACGAAGTGTATTTCCATGGGGCACTCCAATACTCATTATGAAAAAGAAGGATGAGAGTTTGAGGATGTACATCGACTACTAAGAATTAAATCATCTAACCATCAAAAATAGATATCCGCTTCCAAGAATTGAAGATTTATTCAACCAATTAAGGGGTATAAAGGTGTTTTCTAAGGTTGACTTGAGGTCGATATATCATCAGCTAAGGTCAAGGCGAGCAATATTCCAAAAACTGCATTCATAATTTGTTATGGGCATTATGTGTTCATCGTCATGCATTTTGGTTTGGCCAATGCCTCAACAGTGTATATGGACCTAATTCGTCATAGTATTTATTGACGACATACTTGTATGCTTCAGAAATAAGAAGTAGCATGAGGAACAACTCCGAGTAGGGCTTGAAACTTTGAGGAAGGAGAACCTACATGCCAAATTCAAGAAGTACAAATTTTGGCTTGATCGCATATGTTTATTTGGTCTTATCGTTACCACCCAAGGAATTGAGCTAGACCCAGTTAAAGTAGAAGAAATAGTTAATTGGCCTAGACCGACCAATGTGGGTGAAGTTCACAGTTTCTTTGGATTGACAATATATTATAGAAGATTATAGAGGACTTCTAAACAATAACATGGCCAATGACCTAGTTGACTAGAAAGGGTATGGAGTTTCACTAGACGAAAAAACGTGAAGAGTGTCTTCAGAAACTTAAGCAGAGATTAGCTCAACTCCCATATTGACGGTACCTAAAGGTTTGGATGGGTTTGTAATTTATAACTATGTCTCTAAGCAGGGATTTGACTGTGTTTTGATACAACATGGAAAGGTGATTGCTTATACCTCAAGACAGTTGAAGCAATATGAGCAAAACTATCCAAGGCACGACCCAAAGCTTGCAGTGGTAGTTCGCTCCTTAAAGATATGTCGTCACTATCTATATGGAGGGAAGTGTGATATCTATACGAGTCACAAGAGTCTTAAATACTTCTTCACATAAAAGAAATTGAAAGGAGATGTTTGGAATTAGTGAAAGATTATGAATGTACGATTCTTTATCATTCGGGTAAGGCTAACTAATCGCATATGCTCTTAGCAGGAAGACTGTATCACAATTAAAAGTTTTACCCATGATGCAAGAACATTTGATAAATGAAGTTGAGAAATTGAGATTAGAAGTCATCACATCACCGCTCAAACTTCAGCGATAATACATGCATTAATGATTTGACCTACCTTAAGGGATCGAAATAAGGAAGCACATAATAATGATCTATTTCTGTAAAAGACTAAGGCTGATGTTGGTACAAACAAACGAATAGGATTTGAAATATCTGAAGATAAAACATCGAATTTATAGGAAGATTGTGTGTACCTAAGGATGAAAGTATAACAAATGAGATATTGAAAAAGGCTCACTCTACTTTGTATGATGCACATCTAAGGGATACGAATATCGAGAAATTCGAGATACATTTTGATGGAGAACATGAAAAGAGGAATTAGTCTGTTCATGGAGAAATGTATTGTTGTCAGCAGGTCAAAGTAGAATATCAAAGGTCATCAAGACTATTGAAACCACTGGATAATCCAAAATGGAAGTGGGAACGCATAGCGATGGACTTTGTGGTAGGTTTTTTAAGGTTAACAAAAGGTCACAATGCTATTTGGGTACTGTTTGATTGTTTGACAAAGTTAGCCCATTTTCTGCTAATCAAATTAATTTTTAATATGGATCAACTCGCACAGTTATATATCAGAGAGATAGTTAGATTGCATGGAGTTCCGATTACTATTGTTTCCAATAGAGACATGAGGTTTACATCAAAGTTTTGGAGAACTCACGAGGAACACGGGGATGAAATTGAAATTTAGCACTTTTATCATCCACAGATAGTCGGACAATCAAAAAGAACCATTCAAACTCTTGAAGGTATATTGAGGGTACGTGTATTGGATTTTGGTGGTAATTGGGAGACACATTTACCATTAGTGAAATTTCCTTACAACAATAGTTTCTCAGGCCATTAGAGGCATGGCCCCATGGGAAGCTCTCTATGGTAGGAAGTGTAAATCCTCTATCCATTGGGACGAGGTTGAAGAGAATGGAATTTTGGATCATAAAATCATTGAGTGGATAGTTGAGGCAATTGAAAATATTAGAGTCGGAATAAGGACAACACACGATCGACAGAAAATTTATGCCGATAGTAGGAGAAAGGATTTGGAATTTGAAGTGGGTGAAAAAGTTTTTCTAAAAGTAGCACCAATGAAATGTATTTTGAGATTTGGTAAGAAGGGAAAGTTGAGACTATGGTTCGTTGGACCTTTCAAAATTTTCGAAAGGATTGATATTGTAGCTTTTCGACTTGCCTTACCACCTAAATTGGCATCAGTGCACAATGTGTTCTATGCATCCACACTCATAAAATACATTCATGATCCCAATAAAGTGGTGAGTTATCATACATAGGAAGTGCAAAAAAAACTTGTCATATGAAGAAATTTCGATGATAATTTTGGACAAAAAGGTACGCCTACTAAGAAATAGAGAGGTCCCTCTGGTCAGTGTTCAATGGAAAAAATCATAGACATGATGAGTCAACTTGAGACAAGGAAGATGAGCTTAAAACCAAATATTCAGAACTCTTCGATTAGCCAAGATAAATTTTTGAGGACAGAAGTATTTAAGGAATGAAGATTCTAAAGCCTTGATAATTTTATGGAATTAATTATTTGTTTTTATATGTTATATAGTTATATCTTGGAAGTTGAAGGACTAAAGCGAGATAGATTTTAAATTCCTATATTTTTTGGTTAAATAATTAGACTTTTGATAGAGCAAGTTTTATATATTGATTTCAGGCTCGTTGGATACTTCGTAATTAATTATGCATATTAGGGTAAAAAAAAAATTTATTCGAATAAGTGAAGCCCAAGTTATTGAGGTTGAGAGATTTTACCTTTAAATTGTATTTTATTGAGGTTAATTATTATTTTTAAATTTCCCTTCCAGTCATGTGTAGTATGTAGGTTATTTATGCTAACGAAATGACATGATATATTATGATATGGACATCCAGTACAAAAGATATGATATATTATGAACTCTTACCATTTTCTAAAGATATGATATGTCGGTATGATATTTTTTATGCATGATTTAATACTTTTATTCAGGATTGCACGGTTATTCGTGTGCTATTGTATATTCACCATTTTCCTTTACTCCTCACAAGTTATATCGAGTCGTTGGCTGATGGGTGATGAAGTGCCATCGTTGTGCCTAAATTCTTGGACTAAATAAATTAAATTCGGTGTAATGTGACTGAAGTTTTTATTCCAGTAGCAACTTTAATTTTATTAATTTAGTTATCTTTTTCCAGATATTTTAATTCGAAACTTGGAACCACGAAGTTTGTTATGTTAAACAATTGAAATCAATATTTTAAGATATTTTTATTTTCTGTCATGTATAATAAGAAGTGTAACCTAACTAAATGATTTTGACTTTTTACTGGAACATAATTATAAAATGGTTCGTTGATTTTTTTGGCCATTGCATGGTTAGACACAAACACAGAGAATAAAATAGAAATTTTCCTCAAGCAAGTTGCTTTTCTTGTTAAATTTCAAGGAATTGCTTTTGGTGAAACATATATATAATATACATCAAATAGTTGATACATGAATTCTACAATAATTTTAGGATAATGTGGTTGTCTCTACTGTTTACATTTTAATTACTCAATGTATTTATATAAAAAATAAAATAAAAGAAGTATTACGTAGTAAATTAGTTATATATTCCTTTAGGAATATGCTCGTTAAGTTAAATGAAAGATTTGAAAATGTTGACAGCCCAATTAAAATGGTCCAAAGAATGAAGTCCAGCTAGGAGATTCGAAGGTTAAGCCCGAATGAGACCTGTACAAACCCAAGACGGAGTTATGTAGCGGAGGCCCATCATCGCTCAGGCATGCTCGACGCCTAAGATCTGGGCAAGTATGGTGTTATTATCGCTCAAGCCTGCAAACCGCCAAAGAACTCAGCGAATGTAGCGTTTGGTCGATTAAGCAACGATTATTGAAGCAGTTAAAGGGAAATCTCATCACGTTCCACGATCCAAGAATCTCGGTTGCAAGCTGTTAAATGATAGGAGTAATGGCAGCAGTTAAAAGCAGCGGTTTTTTGACAAGTCATCCAATTAAGGAGAAAATGGGTAGTTATAGGGCGATGAGTGGTTCCGCAAACGACTTTACAAGGAAAAAGCTGCCAAAGGAGTATAAAAGAGAAAATAGAACATAGAAGCAATGGACCCGATCAAATCATACTCGAACAGAGAATTATGTAGTTTAGTTTCTTTTAGTTCTTTTTGTTAAACTTTCAATTACTTTACGGATTCAGTGTGCTTGTGCCCCTTAGAGGCATCGCACTTCTTGTAAATTGTAATCTTCATAAATAAAGCACCCCTCGTTGGGACTTTGTATTGAGAGGTTGTTGTTCCTTATACAATCACCTGAACCATCTTTTAATTGTTAGCGAGACTCGATTTTCACACGAAACAATTTGGCACGCCTGGTGGGACTCGTTTGGTGTTTGAAAAAACAAAAAGTGAAGCAATATGCCTCATAAAAACTCTGATAAGGAGTCAGCAAGCCAATGAATAGTCCAGTC
>CAIGRS010288848.1:0-23635 GCA_903798395.1 Fraxinus floribunda
TTTGGTTAAATTTTCAGGAGGTTTATATAGCCATTTAGCTCAATTGAAGTTTATTATGCCCAAGGTTATTGAGTTAACGAATGATGAGCGCACTAGTTTTATGAAGCCGGATCTTCATGTTACACTAAATGTTGAAGCAATTGAGAATGATAGGAAGTTAAAATCTGATAGTGGGAATTGCAGCTGAGGAAAGTCTTTCGAGCTTGACTTTTGGATTTCATGAAATCGCATCCAGAGGTACCATGCTTGATACTTATTCAGCTGTCCTTGACTAAATGTTGACTGTTGTTCCTCATTTCAACCCTGGTTCTCAAGCTCGTAAAAATTGTTGCGACTCCTGCTCTCTGTAATGTATTGACGTTAGTGGGTGATAGACACTTTCTATTGCTCCAAAAAATATGGTTTTCCAACTTGTGTATGTGGAGATTTTCGTTATTTGATTCTTTACTGCAATTCCAAATATGTTTTTTATTCCCTAACATCATCCACTGTGGAAGTTACCAGTCTTTTGGAAAGGTCTAAAAACTTTGCTAAAATCAACCTTATTTTACCTTCATTGTCAATCTTGAGATTCCCATTTGTCTATAGTGCCTCCTCTTCTGATTATTATTTTTTTCCCTGTGGTAGGTTGAAAAGTAACATTTATAAAGAATTATGTGCATCTTTATTAATTAGATTGGGAAATTTTACTAGATCAATCTCAATAACTGAACTTAATATTCTTCTCAAAAACTTTAAAGGAGTAATTTTCGGTAGCTGGGCTAAACAAAAAAGCATCAGAATTTTACTTGCAAAGTTGATCATCATGCTTCATACATGACTTTGATGCAAATTGGTCAACCATGCTTCTGGTTATCTTAAATAAATGTTTAAAGTTACCAGTCTTTTGGAAAGGTCTAAAAACTTTGCTAAAATCAACCTTATTTTACCTTCATTGTCAATCTTGAGATTCCCATTTGTCTATAGTGCCTCCTCTTCTGATTATTTTTTTTTTCCCTGTAGTAGGTTGAAAAGTAACATTTATAAAGAATTATGTGCATCTTTATTAATTAGATTGGGAAATTTTACTAGATCAATCTCAATAACTGAACTTAATATTCTTCTCAAAAACTTTAAAGAAGTAATTTTCGGTAGCTGGGCTAAACAAAAAAGCATCAGAATTTTACTTGCAAAGTTGATCATCATGCTTCATACATGACTTTGATGCAAATTGGTCAACCATGCTTCTGGTTATCTTAAATAAATGTTTATATAGGTATAGGAATTTTGGAATGAAACTAGTTAAATTCTTATTGTTTTGTGAATGCAGGTGAAAACAGAATGCAAGAGATTTCCTGCCTGTATAAGAAAACTGTTTTATCATGTCTAGATAGGCTCTCATTTAGTCAACCAATTAGCCAAACAAGAAATGATAGCTCTTTTCAAACATGAAACAGTGAATCATTCAGGCACTCGATTGCTCTTCGAGGGATATTAAGTTATTCTACACCAAAGACACGTGCATCACTTAAATTATTCAAGATAGAAGGGCTCAGTGTATTTGTATATGGTGCATCAATCAATGTATTTTACTATATTCTGGTGCTGTTGTTTTGCATGAATTAATGTGACCTACAGAAAAACACATCTGAAATCATGGGGTTGAGGTCCCAGAGGAATTACTACCAGAGCCATTCAGTCGATTGCAACAGATGATCTTAGTTAGAGCCTCAACTTCATCATTGATGAGTGAGACACCTGCCATGGAATTGGCACAAGCCCATCCAGCTGCAGCAGCATCACGTGTCTCAAGCTTTCAAGAGATCTTTCTCCCGAAGGGGCTCCACCCATCATGCAGAGAACTTGGAGCAAGAGAATTCAGTTGTCTCCATCCATGCTTCAGTAGTTTCTGAACCTAAGCTTACTGAAAGTCCCCATGGGAAGGAAACTGGTGCGTCTTCTGCCAAATCTCCTTCCAAGTTATCTGTAAATCTAGCAAGCAGTGTAAAATGCTCAGCTAATGTGGTGGCTTCATCATCTAGTTTGTCATCCACTCTTCTGGAAACCCCATTAAAAAGTGTAAATTCCTCCGAGGATGGTTCTTCCTTCAGTGATATGTCTACAACTGAAAGAATTCCTGCAGAACTGATTAGTGCCACTCCTGTGCTTCGATCACCTAGAGACGATACATGAGTGCACATGATGATTCATTTAGATCACCAAGCAAACTAATCCAGCATCCACCCCGTAGTATGAGGTCTTTGATTCTTGACACCCTTGTGAAGAGCGTGAATATTGAGGATGAATCGACTGAGATTGGGAAATCGTCAATTGATGATGGCGTTTTTGACATGCTTTCAGAGGCACTTATCCAATCTGTAAACACAATAAACTTCCTATATTTTGTTTCTTAAAGTCCATATAATTTTTATCCAACAGCAACTATATACTACATACTTTCAACTGATTTTATAATGCAATCTACAATGCCCCTCCAGATCAGAGAAAAAGAGAGGAAAATATTAATGGAGCAGGATCCAGCCATCTCTCGAGCAAAATGGCGTCAAAAAATGATTGCCAGCTAAGTTCTTTGACACAGTCTATTTCTTCTTTCAATCAATCAATCGTTCTGTCATTACGAAAGAGTAGCTCATGCGTAAAATAATAGCTGGCCATATAGCTGTTGTTGACAGAAGTAAGCGTAATATTTAATAATAAGAAACTTCAGTCTTTTCTGGTGTTGAAATTGAGCTCAATGTCACAGGTTTAATTTTTGCAGGAGTGGTTGAAGAGCAACTCAGATTGCTGCAAGAACTAGTTCCAGAATGGATTTATGAAAAGGCAGCATCTAGTGGGGATGGTTAGCCTTACAATTTCTATTTTCTTCAGTTGAGTTGTCTACATTTTTCGGGTCCTTTTAAAATGATAATGAAAATTCACCATCACGGTATAATATGACGTTTAACTACACATTAATCGTTACACCTTAAAAGTCTACGTTTTGATGTTCATAACGAATATAACATTTTGCAGCATTAACAAGATTTCATGTCCTGAATTGATACGCACAAGACTTGCTGAGGCAAAGTGAGAGAACCAAGAGAATACCAGTCGATATGAAGTACCATTTTGTAAATATTCATTAGTTTCATGAAGAGCCACATATACGTCACTTCAAAACATTTTGCTATTTATGCAAAGTCACGGAAAGTTTTGTGCCGGAAATTGAGTTCACCTCCAATTCCTAATTCTGGCAAATTAGAATCTTCAGTAATGTTATCCTTTTGCAAGTAAATATGTGCAGTTAGATTACAGTATCAATTAGCATCAGCCGAAAACTGCACTTCCTATTGTACATTTCCATGGTTCTTATCAACTAAAAGATGTTTTCATTGTTCATAATTTTGTAGTAATCGCCCAAATTTTGTCTTTCATGGCTTTGCAGTCTAGTTCCATAATATTCTATTTGATGGCCAACTTTGAATTAGATTACCATAATGCCCATTACAATTTGTCTAATGACTGCCAGCATTATATATTATTCCAATTCTTGAAATAATGCAGTTATCATACAGGGTAAAAGTGAAACATGAGGCAGAGGGTACTACCGGATTTCAGGACGCCCCAGCACCCGTCTCTAGGCACTAACAACTGGGGTGGTGCGTCTCCCTTGTTAGCCAGGGACGTACCCAAGGAGTCTCTTGAACAAAGGTATCTAAAGCTCAACACCATTCGGGATGATGATGAAAACTTTCACCGGACAACGATTAAAGATGAGATTTTCAGCTTCCGGGCAACAACAATTGAACAAGAAATTTTCAACACTGGAAAGACTGAAGCTGCCAAGTACGAGTGTCCCCCTACTCCACGCCGTGGAGGACTGCTACTTCGGAAGCTAACGGGAAAAAGGTGGTTCAAAAAATGGAGTGCCCCCAAAAAACGATGGCCTAATGGTTGGTGTTGATTTAATTTTAACTGATTACATATCATAGAGATTTTGAATATTGGAAAAGATGAACTGATGGTCACATTATTCTGCGCTATTTATGTTATTACGAATTTATTCAGTAATGAATCATAGTTTTGACATCCATTTCAGGGAGTTCTTTCGATAAAGATTTGCTTTTCTTGTTTATGACGTAAATATACAAGGATATGCACTGTTTAAGTCTCACTATTTGCAATTTTTTTTTGATGAATTTCACCGAAAACCAATAGTTTCTTGATCTATAAGGAGAGTAGCGATTAGCACTCAAATAATATTTCTAACTTGAAAATATTTCGTTTAAACTTTAGCAATGGTAATATTTCGGACTTGAAAATATAATAGTCAAGTGAATCGAATAGATATTACAATGTTAATATTTCGGACTTTAAATTATTCTGCTGGGAATTTTTGTCCTTCGATAAAATACAAATTGAGAAAAATTAAATATAAATACACATTCGATTCCCAATTAATAAAATGCAGTGGAGCTCTAAGCCTCTAACAACGTTTTCGACTTTAAATCTGATCTATTAAATATACAATTAATTATTATAAATTGTTGTCCTCTTTCTTTTGGTATAGTCTAGGGACAAGTTTATTTCAGTGGTACTCAGGTGATAAAAGCAAGGAGGGATTTTTATTTTATGAAGATTTTTGGACAGGCATTCAAATTAAAGAGTCCACGTCATTTGACTTGTACATGAATTTTGATCAATAAAAATTTACATTCATCGAATTTTAACCTTAGCCAAAAATACATGTGCACTTCTTATAAATGCATAAATTGATCAACCCAGCCCACATATATATATATATATTTTTTTTAGCCCGACTTGTAATCCGATTCTGAATCCGTTCCTGCTAGATAGGTTTTAGTCCATGGAGGAACTCATACTGCACTAGTGACAATGGAGTGGGCCTCGTCACCTTTGATTGACAATCCATACATTTTAAGAAGAACACAAGCTGATATCGACAATCTCGTGGGAAAAAAAGTCTCATCAACGAATCGGACATGGTGGAACTTCCGTATCTTCGTTGCATTGTGAACGAAACCCTGCACCTACACCCAGTAGGCAACAGCGTCGCTCGTCTCGCCTCTCGTACCATTGGACGAGTGCACGGTCATTGGTTTCCGCATCCCACATGAAGATAACCGTAATTTATCCACCATGCATGAATCGAATGTAATACAAAATTGTTTGTAGTCATGCATTTTTTTTTTATATATAAAGCTAGAAATTGAATATTTGAAATTAATCAAGAGTAATTTTTATTTTTATTTTTTATTTTTTTTGTGTGCAAGAACATGTACTGTTAATTATAAATAAACATTGAAAAGACTTGTTCAATTATAGGGACACATTATTTATCCAACTTTAACATTTTTCAAGTTGACTGACTTAACAAGAGTCGACATTTTTCGAGTTCCGACTAAATATTTTCAATGTTCGATTTAGGCCATAGAGGACACCCATTGGGTGGAATTAAAAAAATATATTCTATTAATCATTCGGTCGATTGCTTATCCTTCCTTCGCTTCAAATGGCAGACGAACTACTCTTTGGAACAACTCGATGAATATAATAGATCATTTTAGGATGCCCTAATCTAATGATTATAGATCGAACATATCCAATTTTTACCGTACGATGGTTGGCTATTCACGGCCTAGCTGAATTGTGTTAATCCTCTTACCGTAGTTGTATAAAAAGCATCGTAATTTTTATTTTTGGCTTTTATGTATGGGAAATTGTGCGAAATTAAAATTATATCAATGGTACTTCACTTAAAATGAATTTTTATTTTTATATATTTTTGTACTATCTCTATGTTTTTCGTATGTGTATGCATTTAATCAATATACTCTATTTTATATCGTACACACATATATTTAATTATTCTTGTAAACACTTGAAATTTGTCCCATATGATTAAATATGATTTATGAAATGACTTGCAAGTGTGGGAAAATAGTGAAATATTTAATTATTTATAGATATGACCAAGTATTATTATATTTTTTTCTACATTAAAAGCCAAAAATATAATATAATTATGATTAAACTCTCGAGTTCCTCCTAATTCTCATTTATTTAGGTCTTAATTCTTGAACTTATATTTAAATTGAACTAACTTTCCTAATATCACCAGGACTTGGATTCTTCTCTTGCATGCATGCTATGTATATCTGGCTTCACCAGAATTCCTTTTTTTATTTTTAAAGAAACCATTAATCTGAAAAACGAAAACAAATTTCAAGTTTCATCAAGATGAGTTCTTCAATCCCACAAAACGACGATCAAGTAGAAGTAGTGCAAGGATTTCCTATTTCTTCTAACGAACCCTATGTCGTTTATGGCTTCCCTGTCATGGCACAACCTCAGTACATCAATTCTATTGAGTTCAACGCAGACCGAGCAACCCCTTCGACACTGGAGAGTCAACCAGAATCCCAATCACAGGATAATATTACCCAGGGTTTATGCTCAGATACTTGTTTATCCATCTGTAACTTTATGGTTATTTTTTCAGTCATGGGACTCTCCTTATTTTTTTTGTTATTTTCGTCTTATGCCCGTCATCCGATTTTCGACGTCGAATCTGCATCAGTATCAATCTTGAATAACACTTCTAGTTGGAGCATTGGAATCTTGACGAGGAACCCTAATAAGAACTTTGAATTTAATTACAGTGAATTTGATGTTAGGGTTTCTTGCAAAGGTGAATACATGTTTGGAACAAAAACTATTGCTTTTAATTCAATTGCAAAGAGTGAGACATTGTTAAATGCAACTGCAGTTGTCCCACTGGCTAATATAAGTGATTTCATAGCCAATCCCAACCCAGATGGATTTGTAAACATTGATGTAAATTTGAAGGGTTTTGTGGTTGTACAGAAGTCATCTCGACGACCTCAACAGACGAACATTAAAGTACTATGCAAGGATGTTAGAATTAAAGTTTCAGAAGATAAAAGAGATTGGCGTGCTGTGGTCGAAGGTCCGAAGAAGTGTTCTGTTAAGATGAGGACTCCGTGGTGATATTTTTGAATAATGTTATCTAAAACCAGAAGTGTAAGTAATGTTAAAGCACCAATATAGATGACTACAATTTATAGATTTAGTTAAATTAGTCTTGTAACTTTACATTTAAAAGTATCATTTGACATTAATTGTCACCTAAACCGGTGTTTAACATCAGTGGTGATGAACAACAATACTCGATATTTTTTGATTCTATCAAGAACTATAATTTGTAGCTTTTTTTCCCTTTTCTTTCCATAATCCGCTGTTTTAATGCTTTATTTATATGCGGCACACACTATTTTATTTATTATTATTATGTCCTTTAGGAGCCATTTTGGCCAGGCGTACTAAATGCTCACATCACTTGACAAACCGAGTCCTTGTAGGAAACGCGTGCCTGTAATTTGTCATCGGTGCAATCAAATATACAAATAAGTTTTAATTATATCAAGTTTAGGATATGCTTGTCCAAAAAAAAAAAAAAAAAGGGGGGCCCCCACCATTATGAGGGGCCGGTCAGGGGGGTTGTCAACCCCCCGGTAAGAGTAGCAAAACTAAAATTAAAATTGGAAAAGAAAATTTATTGCTCAGTATTAGGGCTCGAGTAAAATTTCTTGTACAGAAACTTTGACAGAAGGGAACAGATACACAGGTTACAACACTGCACTGCCTCTAACAATTTTTTTTTTTTTTTTTTGTCTAAGAGCGAATGAATGCTTGCCACCTACATATCTGCCATCCCTTCTGTACAACTCTTTTGTACATGTAGCGAAACTGTTGAACCTCTTCCTGAAGCATTTGTTGTCAATATTATAGGCCATATGCTACAGCATTCACTAGTTTTTTCTTCAATGGAGGGAAGATTTCAAGGGACATGAAATAGACTGAATAAAATTTCAAAAATCTTAATAGATATAAGTAATTATCACCAACAAAATTAAAGCAGAAACAGGGCTTTTTCAGTATATATATCCAAGAATGCAGCATGTGCACTATGGAAAGGAAGAAAAAACCTATACATTTTAGAAACCAAAATTCAATCTGTCATCAGTTTAAGTAAAACCTAATTCCAATTCTCACCATCAAACCACTTAAGTGATGGCATTAACTTAAACAGTAGAAGTTTTAACTGATCACTAACTACTGCATTTCCCAAAATATCTAATTGTATCAAATTCAAGTCCCGGAAAATAAAAAATGCATCCCAATGATTTGTCAAATCGACACCTACATTTGTGAATTCCTCGAAACTCCAATCATTTTCGACTGCATGTGTCATGGGAGATGAGCACAAATACCTTCTTGTGTCGACGGAGTGAGCACCAATCTCATTGTATGAAATGTCTAATACTTCTAGTGATTTCAGCATTCTTAAGGGATCCAAAGCAGCAAAACTGCAAATTTTATTGTTGCTAAGGTTCAAGCAAGAAAGCAATTGCAGAGCCTCCAAACCTGTCCAAGAATCGAACAAAAAGAAAAAAGATAAAATGAAGAAGTTAGTTTCCTCACCACTACTAACAAGTAAAGATGCATCGCAAAATATCACTACAATACGGGGAGGGAGAGAGAGAGGGAGATAGAGAGAGTACTGAATATAACAAGTCAATGTCTAAACTATTCAATACTCAATAATAGCAGTCCTATTTACATGCAAAACTTCCCACCAAGAATAAAAACTTGCTAACAATGAGAACAAACCAAGCCTTATTCTCACCAATTATTAGTTTTCTAACGATAGTTGCTTTAAATTTCTTTTAGATGTAGCATTGAACTGAATGAACCTAATGTTTATACAAGAATATCAAGCAACTTCCAAATTTATGATCACCAAGTCTGTATTTTTGGAATGTAAACTCCCTCATTAGGATTGCAATTTTGCTATGAATCAACCTCTATTATCTAACCTCCTATGTCTATAACTATTTAAATTTATAAAGNAGATGTAGCATTGAACTGAATGAACCTAATGTTTATACAAGAATATCAAGCAACTTCCAAATTTATGATCACCAAGTCTGTATTTTTGGAATGTAAACTCCCTCATTAGGATTGCAATTTTGCTATGAATCAACCTCTATTATCTAACCTCCTATGTCTATAACTATTTAAATTTATAAAGTGAATTAAATTGAAGAATTTAAATGTATTTCTTGCCATGCTTTCTCCTAACTCAGTAATAGATTTGCTCCATAAATTGGAGAATGATGCACCTCCGTGTGTGAAACCTATGATTTTACAAGAGGCATTTTGATGAATACAAGTATTCAAATTAACATACGTGACAAATATGGTTTTATAACACAACTGGAAAGACGACTAAGAACACTATTTGACAAGTGATTGGTCTAGTCAATTCAACCCATGACAATAAACTATTGCCTCTTGCTGGAGGGAAAAAAAACATCGGGAATAGATTCAAGCAGATAATATTAAAGCATTTCTTCCCCTTTTCCTTTATGAGGTGAATATCCCCATATATCAATGTACAGATTCACATCCCAGCTAGTAACTATAGAATTCTGCCAATTAACCAAGTCTGACAATGTAGATCAATGCCCCAATATTTAAAAGATGCAATATATGTGTGTATTATGCAATTACCTTCAATTGATCGAATTTTGTTGTGGCTGAGATCTAACATTTGAATCCACAACAATTGCTCGACATTCCCAATTCGCGACAATGAGAGATCATTGAGTCGAAGACAGAAATGAGAATCCATACTTGGTGAAGTTGAATCTCCATATTGATGGTAGTATCTCAGAATAGATTCCATACTCAAAGTCACCTGCAAAATAAACACTCAATTATCAGAAGTTTAAAGCAGAAGTCACTAATTCGTACCTGTCCATATAAGACATGCCCTTATGCAACTTACACCCAACGAGAATCTGTAATGTAAAATTGACATTTATGAAACACGGCATATTTATGGTATAAAAGGATTTCATTATTGGACCCAAAATTTTCAAAAGAATTGATGCATCCACAATATTTGATTCAGACAGCAGGATGTCACCCCCTCAAACAGGAATATTAGTCTCGTCGAAACCATAAACTGCAAATAAGCAATGCTTCGAGCATTTCTCTTTCCTAACCAGAGTTCAAGTATTCCTGGTCCCCAGCTTCATTCATTGCAAGTAGCATATATAAGCGCTCAACAGTTAAAAAGAAAAAAGAAAAGCAGCTGTAATCTCTTGGAAGGAAATAAATTTGAATTTGAATTTGGAACTTGAATTCCTTTTTAATTCTACAATAAACGACTACATGTCAAACAGAAGTATATCAAGAGGCTGCAATTTGCAAAGATGGTAAAGCTCGGAAATTTCAAGAAATAATAATTTATATATAATGAATTGTGCCTCCTTAATGCTCAATAAACAACTTTAATTCAACATCTGACAGCCAGATTATGGTCCCATATTTAATAAAAAATAAGTACCTACCAAACATGAAATGGAACAATATATCTACGTGCGACAGTAGCTTTTCCAAAGTAACAATACCAACTGCCAAGATAACGAGAGAGTCACCTGCTTCAATAGGACTAAGCTGTACTCATCCTCATAATAACAAATATGTACAGGGTCCAACTCCATCAAATCGTGATACAATCCAAGAATTTCTTCGTAATGGGCCTTAATTCCATCATTTGGGACACAATATGAAATCAATTTGCTTTGGGCCATCAGTAGTCTTGCAAGAGTCAGTTTCCCAATTTTACTACAGGGAAAAGAAGAGAAAAATGACCAAACTGGCTAAATAAATTGGCTTCTCCAAAGACCCCAAGTATCTCATAAAATGGATCCAGCTTACCAGTTTGTTGATGACAATAGTTCTCGGTAGTGAGCTATTTCATTGGCTATGGTCTTCATACTCCAATCAGAAGCCTTTGATTTACCCTCCTCGGTGATTTTCAATTGATGAAGTGGATTAAGCAAGCTTGCATCATGAGATTCTTTAACATGTGGGTAGAATTTTTCGTTTTTCCATAAAATTCTCGGCATGGTTTGCCCCTCTGTATGTTCTCGATCATGGGAAGGTACGCACAAAGAGAACTCTATATATGAAGTCTGACTAAAGGATATACCATTTGACGATACAATACCCGGAAACTGTGCTACGACAACTTTTACAGGGCTATCCTTTAGAGAGTGCACTTCATCAGGAAAGTTTAGGTAAGTTAACCAGGCTTGGGCACAACCAAATTTATTTGCTGAAAGTGGTCTCCAAATAACATCGTCATTAGCATAATATTCATACTCAATAGTGACTGTAGAAGAGTTTACACCTTCAACTGCTTCGCTGAAATATAGTACAATTGGAAACAATCTATCTTTAGATTGGAAATGCATGCTTGGAAATAAATTTCCACCATCGAAGTAATCATCAACTGATAGATATAGACTAGAGCCATGAGGAGGCCATGAAGAAAGTAGGAGGGGCTCCAGTTTAACCGTTTGATCCAGAAGCCAAAGATGATAAAACCAACCACTTTGATCATCCGGATCAGTAAATAGAGCATTACGTACAAACTCAAATTCCTCTTCCAAAATGCTCTCTTTGTGACTATGTCCTTTTCCTCTTTTCTCGAACAGATGAGACAAAAGCACACTGGAAGTTCATTGATGAAAAAAATAGAGGACATTGAAAATAAGTATACCATATAACAAAGCTCATATAGATAGAAATATAAATCTAACAAAAATATGAGTCAAATGTATTAATACCTTCTGTTATGCCAGGCAGAATAATTGCTAAAATTATCGTATATCATATCCGTCGTGTATTGCAGTTCCTCCTCATCTGATATCTTCTTCAACATTGTTATGAACCTGGAAGTAGAGGCCCAATAGAACACATCAACAAATGCAGCTAACAATTAACTCTCAAGAAATCAAATTTTCAGTTATTAACCTCCTGTAGTTCCAGGCATGGAAATTCCGGGAGTCCAACTTCTGAAACTTGCCCAAAAGCCGCAATTCCTTGTCCGTGGAAGAATGACCCTTGCTTAGGACCCATTTGCGATGATACCACGCACCATAAGACTTAAAATTGTTCTTCAATGCATTTTCCACCTAATGAAAATTCATATAAACCGATTAAAGTGAGTGCATTCAATTTACTCAATGCATTTTCTAGTCAGTGAAAACTCACGCTACTGATTACTGGGCCGCATAATCAATTTATAATAGAACATACATATTGTAAACATAAAATTATAGAGAATCTACAAATTAATTTCCCAAAACATACTCGATCCTCATAAAACAACTGATGCGGATAGTGGATGAAAACTTACAACTTTCAATTCTTCATTTAGGACCGATTGGATAGACTCGGAATCAACTTCGGTCTCTGACTGGTGATTAAGAAAGTGTTGTACAGCAAGTTTTCGGTAATTCCAACCGGTATAATGCTCTGGATTCACTTCTAACAACTTTGCACTTGTTTCTAAAGCTTCCTTTGTATATCTGGAATTCAGAAAAAATCAATCAACCCCCTAAATTTACTGATTATAGATAAAATAAAATAAAAAATTACTAACATTTTGTTATGATGTAGGTGAAGGAACTGAGATTGGAGATCACGAAGTTCGGCAGCTTTTAGGGCTGAAGCTTCTTGCTCTTCTCGACTTGGGGTTTTACGGGATATTCCGTGCATTTTACTGTATCTCTTTCTTCCTTCTCCAACTTCTGTTATTTGGATCTAGCAAAACCTTGAGAAGAGAGAATTCCCTTCCTGGGCGAGAAAAACCCGCTCGTAATCAAGGAAATTGCATCTGTAGTCCCCGAAGTTTGGTTCATTAACGCCTGGGTTCCTAACCTATACATTTTTATCATGCTTATTGGGAATAAATTTTCTGTATAGAAAGAACTTCCCTGTTTGGGAGTGATTCTTTCAAATTCATTTTTGGGCTTCATTAAAATGTGTTTTTGGAAAAAATATATTTTGAATTAGTAATTTTTTGAAGAATGACTAGTTAAAAAAAATGGAAAATCTTGAATTTACATGAAATATTATTTCATTAAAAAATGTAGTTAAAAAGAAAAGAAAAAAAAAATATTATTTCAGAGTGTAATGAATGATTTTGAGTATTGACTTGCCCAACATCCGAACCTCACTACTTATACATTACTAGAAATGAATGTTGAACAGTATTTTCATTACTATGGAAGCGTCAACACAACATAAAAAAATAAACGTTATTCTCATAAAATGTCGATGTGGACAAGAACAAACAATAACTTTGAGATCATAAAAGATACAAGAGGGAAAAAAAAAAGAGTAATGATATTCGTAGTGAAGACTGTCAGTAGTCGCCCTACGTGGCATATATATGTCAGTTTGTTATTTGATGTATAAGGTAATAGAAAAACTACCATATTGATGTATCAAATAATAAACTGCCATGTATATGCCATGTAGGACGACTACCGACAGTCTTCACTACGAATAGCATTACTCAAAAAAAAAAAGAATAGAGAGAATATGATAAAATCATATCAGTAACTAACAATAAATTCGCATTTTTGTAATTTGTAAAGTGTAGCCATTTGAAACCAATCTGCCATACTTGCTATCATCCCTCACACAACGGCAATAAATACACAGCTCTTCTTCTTCATCATCAAAATATGAAAGGCGTGCTTTTCCTTCTGAACTTCCTCGGTAGATAAATCCTGAAATTCGTATATACTATAGTATATCATCGCTTTCTGCTGTAGTTATTTCCAAACACTGTAGAGCACGAGGTGGAGTACGTCCAGTAGGTGTACACTTCCTATCCTTGCTGAATTTTCTAGCCCATCCATAACTTCAGAACTCTATCCCTGCCACCAGATGCTACTTTCTCACCATCAGGACTCCAGTCTACTGCAAAAACCTGAAGAAGAAAAGTTTTTTAATTAGAGCTTCTCGTCCCCCACCACCCCAAGTAAAAATGCAAGGAAGCCCACAGAGGGACGTTGTGGGAGGCATTAGAGAAGATAAACATTACTTCATCTGCATGGCCAGGAAGGTCTTGTTTCAACTTTTGTGTCCGGATATCCCAAATCTGTGAAAGAAAATCACATTATGATCATTTAATCGCCACGAAATATGAAATTAGCATTGTTAGCATCTACGTGAATGATTTTGCAAAGGCGACTCCATGAATGTTGATATAATAAAAGATAAAGAAGCAGATTTTTTAGCAAATAGAATAGCAAAATCACCAGGGAAGTGACCCATGTAAGAACCGAAGTTTTATGAAATTGATCAATATGTTCTGCTTACTAGCGTAATCGGACATTTTCTCTTAAATGGTATTCTTAACCGCATAATAAATTTCAAAATGAAGAAAAGCAGTTGAATTTTCTGAAGATCCCTTGCCTTTAAAGTTGAATCCTTGCTCCCACTCAATAGCAACCTACTGTCTGCTGACCAGCTGTAGCAAGAAAAATGCTTTTTAGCTATACAACCTGCAGCTGGATAATTATATAGAGAAAATAAATCTAACCTTATTTGATAGACAGGCCCAACATGACCACGAAATGCAGCAACGAACTTTCCTGTAATACCATTCCATAACTTAACTGACTTGTCGAAGGAGGCACTTGCAATCCATTGCCCATCAGGTGAAAAGTAAACATGATTGACGAGCTGCACAGGAACAAGTTATGGCTCAGAGAGTCAGAAAGAGAAAGAATCTCGGACAAGTAGATACTTCTTGGTTCACAACACTAAGAAAATAACAGAATATATATTTCTCTGACCTGTTAATATGTAATTAACATTTAGACTTCTTGTATACTTGAGAATTCTAAGTCACTCCAGATTTCTTTCTTTGTGCTTGCAGAAAGCTACAGAAAGTTAAGCACTGCAAGCCAATAGTTCTGCTATATACAGTTGATTTTGACTGGGTCCAATAACCACACCTCTGCCACCATCACAAATTTTCTCAACCCCAACCAACAAATGACATAATACCATTACTGTCACCTACAGTAATGCAAATTACAGCAGGGTAATGGTATCCTAGTGGTGTGACACAGGGAAATGACAAATTACTGTCACCTACATCCACCCAGGCCCCAGTTTTACACTTCTACATGTTTATGGAGGCCAAAATAATTTTTGATCTAAAATATATCCGTTGACGTCGTAAAAGAATAAGACACCACACTAATATGCAATCACCCGTTTGGAGTGTTGAAAGTTCCACCCAAATAAATATCAGGGATAGCAATAATCATGTATTGCAACAAAACCATAAAGTATAGGGATATTTAATATGATACCTGTTGATGACCAGTCATACGAGTTTTGGGGTGTTTGCTGACTGCAGGTTCCCATAAAAACATGGTAAAATCATCTGAACCTGAGACCAAACGTTCAGGAGCATTGCCCTTCATTTTCTTATACCTTTCTAAAGCTACCTGGAACCACAAAAATTCAATCAAAAAAGGCATTCACTTGAGGTAATCTTAGCTGACAAGACAACTGTTTTCTTTACTTTGAGTCGAAAGGATGGGGCAACTGAGTAAGGGAAGAGAGCATCTAGGAAGTAGGATGGGCAATGCTACAAAACTACTGAAATTTATACACTACCCTGAGCTGTCAGCTGTTCGTTAGAGGAATAAGAATAATAATGCCATTGTTTTTATTGGAATTATTATAGCAGGTTAGATGAAATGAAGCATCCATATAGGATATCTGTGTGAAAAGAAGAAACCTACAAGGTTAAAAAGTCAGTTCTAGAGAACCGTTATTAGACTGGCTATGCTTTTTGGAGTTGACTGCGGGCTGTTAAAGAACAAAATACTATAAGATGAACATAGCAAAAAGAAAATGCTAAAATGTAATATAGAATGGAGAATATAAAAAATGAGAATGCACACAAGCAAGTGGAGGTGGCACCAAATTAGGATAAATTAAGGAAATGACAACTAGGGTGGTTTGGAAGTATCATGCCTAGACTTAGAAGGCTCTTGTTTATAAGAACGATGTGATATCAGTACAACCAGTTAGGAGATGGAGATATAAGTCAAAACTAATCTTATTGAGGTTGCTAAGAATATGGTTGCATTGATCTACCAATAGATGTAGCAACAAACAATATGGAACAAAGATTCATAGAGCTAACCCCAAATTGATTGCGGCAAGGCTCCTTTGTTATATAACTTGTAGAAAAAGAAATGCATAAAAATGCAAGTCATTGCAAAAAGAAAATGGATAAAGTCGTATCATCTGTTGTTTCTTTGCCTATTAGATTCCAAAGATCAAGCAATTACCTTCTTCATTTCCTCTGGAGATGAATATTGCTTACAAGTGTGATCATAGGCACCAGTCCGAAGAACGTATTCTGTGCTCAACGCCAGACTATTAACCCAATGCCCATGGCCCTGTATTTAATGTGAAAAATCAGAAAATATGCAGTAACAGAAAACAAAAGGATGTGGTCGGGTTAAGGAAGAGAAAATAGAAGAAACAGCGAAGTCACGTGGACTAAGGTCTAAAATTCTCAAACAATGATGCAGTCAATAGATAGACTATATAAACCTACGGTGATAATTTCACAGGAATGTAAATAGGTAAATTAGAGAGAGGATATTTAATCCAAAAAAAAAAACTAACGTGGTTTGAAAAAGAAGGAATAAAGAAAGGAGTTTAAAAAGGAAGCAAGAAGTTTAGAACTTCATGAACAAAGTAAATTAAAATGTTTTAGCACGTACCTTCAATTCACGTATTAACTTCCCTTGTGAAGTTTCCCACATTTTAATCGTACAATCCTGAGATCTGCAAATGTAAAATGAAAATAGTTTACATATTGAATTCTGTTGAACATATCATAGACCAAGTATTTAGGCCCCTCTTTATATACTCCATTTCAGAATAGGACAAGGGAAAAGAAGAGGGGCCACAGAACAAAGACAGGGAGAAGAAAATATTCCTTCGATGATCAATTAAAATTCTTGTTCCTAATTTCCTATTGCCTATTTTGGGATTGCCATTGAAATTAGGTTTAGACAGACAGATGGTATGCATTTCTTTCCTTCTATAGACATTTTCAAGACCTCAACTTATAACAAGAAAAATATGCATTACTTAGCCCTTGATTGAGCCCCATTATTTAAAAATTCATTTTTTTGTGAACTCATTTTCAATCACATATTCTCCCAATAATATAATTTTACACACGAACCCAAAACTTTTCCCACTTTTTAAACACACACACTCTCCAAAAAATAACTTTTACAAAATCTATTCTCCTAAAAAATGGGCCTCAAAGAAACCGTTAATATTTCTCTCGATCAAATAGATGAATTTGTTGGGAGAAAGATTAGTGGTTTTATCTTTATCTTTTGTCATGCAACATTCTCGAAGTAAATAGCAGAGGATTTTCATGCGAGTATAATGAGTTTTCAAGTGGGTATTATGACCACGCCTGAAGAAGAGATCAAAGTGGCATAATGTTCACATGGAAAGAACTTGCTTGTAGTATATTACATTGCCTTGAATGGAACAATTAAGATATTATTGATATGACATCCCCATTTTTTCAGTAAACCAAGAGCTTTGGATCAAACACTCAGATTAGTTGAATACTATTCAGTACGAAAACTTATCTTGCAAGAAATTGCTCATAAATTGTAATCTCGAAGAACATACCCCGTATATATTACTCCATCTCCACCCCATTTAACACAGGTTATAGCAAGTGTGTGTCCAGTAAGACACAGAACACATTTCCTCAATGAAACATCCCATATTCTTGCATCACCATCTTTACTTGCACTCACAAAGCGACGACATGGAGCATTAAGATGCACTGGCTCCCATGAAATCCCAGTTATCCATTTCTTGTGGCCCTGAGACATAAATTGTGTCATTAGGCTCCAAGGCGAAATTTTCAAGAGAAGTGAAGAAATGAAATAAAGGGAAAGGAATAATGACATCCCAAAATATAGTTAGAAAACATAGGAACTTGTAAATTCAATTAACGTGAATACGTGATATATTCTGTTGTCAGGGAAATAGAATTGTAGTGAGATAATATTAAATAAAGCTTCTGTTATCATCTTCTCATATGTATGGGTAGGACCTTCGCCATCATAAACAAGATTGCTTACTAGGAAGTAAAATGCGAATGTAATTTTTTGTATACAAATACTCTCTTTTCTTAAGGGACTAAAAAGTTCTCACTTTGCAAAAGTAATGCTTTCCACACATAGATAAGACGGTTGCGAAAATTAAGGTGTAGCAGATCGAGTGTGAGAGATTCAAAACACATTTATCAGTATGAGATTATGAGGACAACATTTAGAACACTGAAATAACATTTTACTGAAAAATTATTATATGAGCTCACAATAAGCGGATTGCCAGATGGCTTCCCAGTCTGTGGGTCCCAGCATTGAAGTTCTCCAGCCTTACTTCCACTAACAAGATGTTTACCATCCGGTGACCATGCGATGCAAAGTACCCAGTTCTTGTGGCCTGAAGAAAGGGGAAGTATAATACAACAAAAAGCATCTCTTCAGTAGCAACTCATAGCAAAACTATACAGAAGAAAGGAAATCAATGGCCATAATTGAAACTTGAAATAGCCGAACAAGGATACAAATAACTCTAGAGCCACAACCAACAAAGAACAGAATATAATAAGATGTTCAATTTGAAAAGTAGTAGGCAGAAGCACAGAAAGTAGGAAGGTATGTTTGTGCATGCCTGCGTGCGTACATGTGCAAATGCTCCATAATTTGGAAGCTTCCATCTAAGAAAGTAAAAAGTTTTTTTTTTTTAAAAGGTAATCAAGTATTTTATTAATCAATGCATAATACACAGGAAGCGTATTATCAATTTAAATCGGAAAGTAATAACATGAAATTAGGCAGCCCATCAAGAAAGTAAAAAGTGATCACCATCAAAACAAAGAGATACTTTTACAACATATTTGTAGGTTGAATAGGTTTATAGGATATAGGCCCGATTCAAAGTCCAAATTACAGAACCACACAGAAACGGGTACTCCTGACGTTATTAATCAAGCAATGAAGAACAAAGGAGTTAATTAGGAGCCTGAACATGTGCAAACAGCATCAAATTAGGTGAGGAGAATGCACAATGCATGAAGTTCACAGAAAATCATGTTTGAACACAATACAGTAAGTCATCACTGTAGTAAAATTTCACATCTTCAAAATAATCCATGTCAAATTGTTGAAGAAAGTTTAAACTCAACTACTTCTGCTGAATAAGGTTATGGTTCTAAAGAGAGTACAAAAGATTGACTAAAATTCCTAGAACAGGTAACTAACTAAATGACATGATTTCTAGGATCTGATTGAATATTCTATGCAATACAATCTGTACATGGAAGCCATTGTACAAGGAAACTAAATTAAAAATCTTCCATTGGATCACTTGGAAATAAAAGGTAAGCATGCAGGGCCAATAACTCATAAACAAGAAAAACCCGTAACTCATAAACAAGAAAACGAATTCTAACCTTTACACGTGAATAATGGAGTCTGAGTATTTAGATCCCATAGACGAACAGTCGTATCACCTGATCCACTTGCCAACTGTCGTCCATCAGGACTAAAGGAAACTGAAAGTACAGCCTCAGTATGACCTGCAATGAGAAACCCATAATACATGCTCAAAAGAAGTAACAAAAAGGTAGTGCATGATATGAGGCAGTCAAATAAATGTCTCACCAGAAAATGTACAGATGCAGATATTTATCACAAATATGTAATGCGGGGCAATGTCCTCAATCGAAAGAAGAAATATGTCCATGCAATCAGACAAGCTGGTAAAAACATAATGGAGATTGATAATGTGCATATATGAGTAAGAGCACCACTAGCCTTCCCAAAAGTGCTTTCAAACAATAATATGACTATTTTTCTTATTTGTTTCCTTCCACTTTAAACACATAACTCCTCAAAATTTTTGAAGACACATATAACACAATAGAACTCTATTGGACCATACTAGATGCTATCAGTCAGAGCAATATATCAGTACGTAAATGCTTCAAATGGTACTTTCTAACAAAAATTATTTCGGAAACGGAATCATAGACATATTTATTGTTTCAATACTGTACAAAGACATCAAGGAGAAGAGAAAGCATTGTGACGGTAAGATGTTAATAACTACATTTACAGGTATGCAAACAACTAGTGATTTAGTGATTGACATAAAACTATGCAAAGCACTAGTAATGGAGCACTCTTCCTTCCTAAATCAATATTTCTTTTCAGGGATATATATTGTGCGTATAAATCCAGAGAAACGTAGGTTGCTACATTTGCACCTTACTTGCTAAAGTGTTTGGACATAATTAAAGCACAAAATGCTTAGAAAAATGGTAACTGCAAGAATATTGTTGGAGGCATAATTAAACGCACAAAATGAAATCTCACACCAGTAATAGTTGAAGAACAGCGAGAAACTGGACGTATTCGAAATACTGCTTGAGGCTGGTAAACTATAGTCAAGACCTTCTCCAGAGACACTGTAAAAACATTCACACAGGATCTCAGTTAATTGTTTCTTATATAATTCCACACCAGGTTCATTTGGTAAAAAAAAATGATAATATTAGCTAGATTCCTCACCTTTGTTGTCCTGCAGGTACGAATCAAGTTGCACCACGAGCTCGTGGTTTGACACATAAAATGCATATGGCAATTTTTCCTCCTGATATAGATAAAAATCTCTGATATTTTAATCAAGCCTACCAAAATTTTATAGATGAAGAAATCCAGGAATCTACTGACAGTATAGTAAGGAGTACACATAACCCCATAGAACATAAAATTTATTTTTCTAACTTTATTAATGTTTCGTTGGTACAACAATCTAACTACATAATATTGTTTTCTTGTCTTAAAATTTGGTATTCTTTTTCATGTGAATAAATTTTTGGTGACTATATATATACCAAAAAAAAAAAAGGATAAAAAAATATTTATCAAATTGTCTCCAAATTTCCAGTTTAAAATGCTCGAATGAAACAAGCAAACTTAAACCTGGAAAATGCAATTACAATCAAAATGGAACTTTCCAAATTACAGGTACTGATATTAGTGTTTAATTTTTTAAAAATATCCACAATTTTTTCCAAAAATTAAGTGAGATTTTGCCAAATAAACTCCCAAATTGATTCAAAACCAACTCTATTCACTTAATTATAAACACGCAATTAAGTTTTAAAAAAACGAATAACTCTAGAAGTATGTCACAAAACATTAAACACAATTACCTAAACTATCTTATTCAAAATTAAACCAAAAAATGGAGATAATTTACTATGAACTCAAAATATCATAAAAAGGCAAACTTTTTTGAGCAGAGCTGTAATTACTTAAAAATTGAATTACCAAATAAGTCTTACATTGTTGAGGAGTTGATTGACTATTTGCTGAAGTTCCTTGGGGCCGGCGCTCTGCGGGAGGTACATCGACGGTCCCAGAGGTGAACCTTCTGGGTCAGTCAACTGACACATCACGCTGTTTTTCGTGTCCTTCCCTACTTCCATACCCGCTGGTTCTACATCCATCGCTGATTTTTGAAATTCCGTTGAAACTATCTGCGTGTGCCTGTGTGCGGCTGAAGAACCGGGATTTATCAGGGTTTTAAGCAACTACTTAGGATCTGTTTGGAGTTTCGACTTGCAGTTATGAGCATTTTTTAAAGTGAGCTTGTCAGCGAATCGATTTTGAGTGATTTTGCTAGTAGTTTTTAAAACTGTTCAACATGTGCTTGGGAGTTTAGAGGGTGTTTGGTAGAGATTAAAATCGGATTAAAATTGAAAAATTAGTCGTTATTGTTGACTTTTATTAGACGGTCCAATAACGACTATATTTTCAATTATAATTGTATTTTTAGTTCTCCCAAACAGGTTGTTATTATATAATGGTTCTTAAAGTTTTTTAAAAAGAGATAAAATTAAATATATACTTAGTAAAATTTGTTTCTTAATGAGTTTTTTTTTTTTCATAAATGATATTTATTTATAGGTAATTTTTATATATATAAGTTAATATTTAATTTTTTAAAAAATAAAATTAAATATTTACTTAAGATCTTTTACTTATAAGTAAATTTTTTTACTTATATAAGTAACTTTTTATATTTTATAAGTTAATTTTAATATTATTAGTAGTATTTTTATTTTGTAAGCAAAACTTTTTTACATAAAAGTGATTTTTACTTATAAGTAATTTTTTAATTACTAAGCAATTTTTCTTATCTTATTTTACTTATAAGTATTTTTTCTTATATATAATTCTTTAGTTAATATATTTTTATTTATAAATTAATTTTGAAGAAAATACGTGGGTTGTAAATAATTATTCTATAAAAAAAAATTAGAAAAAAATATGAGAAACGGTTAAAACTCGCCAATTTGATAAGTTGAGAAAATCGATCAAAATTATACTCCATCGATTTTGGGTAGTTTTAAAGACATCCAAACGGTGCCAAAAAAAATAATAAGTGATAGGATTTAGAAGGGGTAAAATTGTAGTCTCATCCCCAATCTTTCTAAGGGATTTCATATCCATCCTTACATTTGATTTTTGGCACTAGTCATCCCAATCTTTCAAAATTATGCAGATATCGTACCCATCTATTAGATTTTGCTGTTAACTTGCTCATGTGACCTGCAAGTGGGTTTTAGGAATGAATTTTTTTTTATAATTTGACCATACAAGGACATTTTAAACAACACATTTTTCCTATTAAATGAAATAAATAAATAAACAAAACCACAACCAACCACTCCCCCATCTCCTTTTCCACCACCCTCACCCTAGAACCAAAACCATTCCTACCCAACTGTCGATTGCCATAGCCATCGCCACCGCCTCAACATCGAAACCACTCATGCCTGACTTTTGACCATTTGGGGACAATCAAGAATGGGAGCGTAAAGCTTCCTTCAGTAGTAACCTCCATTGTCATCATCATTTTCTATAGTTAGAGGGTGTTTGATGTAGATTAAAATCAGATTTTAAGTGGATTATGATATAAGGTTTTGAAATGTATGGTTGAAAAGATTTGGGACCCATGAAAAATATGGTTGATATTGATTGTTTGACTTTGACTTAAATTAAAATCAAATTTTAATCTGGTCCAAACAAGCCCTTAATTACATCCTCAAAAGACCATTTTTTTGTAGGGTGGTTTTGGTATTGACGTGAAGGGTTGGGGAAAAGGAGATGATGGAAATGGGTGGCAGGGTCAACCCAAGGCAAGTAAGGCTACTGCCTTGGGCCTCAAGTTTTAAGGGACCTCTTAAAAAACCCAAAAATGCCCTAATCCAAAACCCCTCAAATTCCTTAAAGTAGATAAGCAAAAATGCCTAACTAATATAGCACATTGACATTCATCTAGCTGCATAGAAGCATAAACCCCCTTAATTTGTTATAATATATTTTTTTTATCCTTTTAGTTATTTGCTTAATGGGAACTTTGTACTTATCCTCCGTAGCTACATATTTGCAGGTCATTTATCATTGCTGAATCATTTCCTTTTGTAGAAGCTTGAGAATTTTTAATTCAGACACATCAATCAGGTTCTACTACTCTTTGTTTATAATTATGTCTACAAAAAAATTTTGAATCTGGATGTGCCAAA
>CAIGRS010288850.1:0-24981 GCA_903798395.1 Fraxinus floribunda
TATATAGAGCATACAAGGGTACAAAACATATAACTGAATTATGCTCCTACCACCTATAAAAGAATGCCAGTGTACAACAGAATTATTCTTCCGCTCCTACAATTTAAGAAGTGCCAGCACTAAGAAAATTCTTGTTAAGCCGGTTCATTAAGTTGGCCACCACACAGGAGCAGTTGTTGGCTAATCAACTGAATAATCAATTGATTTTAACACCCAGACAAGTCGTGCTTTAATATTTCTCCGCCTTTCATATCTCGTATTCTTTTCACATCGTCCATTCTGTTTTGTTCCCAACGTGCATAGTCTATCACATAAAAGTTTTTGGGCTTGTAATGACCAATGAGGGTTACGATTAGACCGCATGCCACATAAGAGTTATTATAGAGCCTGTTCTCATTTATCGACGCTCATTGACATTGATGGAGGCACGGTATAATTGTGAACTTAATATTTTGGCAATGGATAGCTGTATATCACTTTCATTGACATATTTTGTTAATCGTCATATATCATTTTTTAACCACAACATTTGAACTTTGACGTAACAAATTCCATCCACAACTATACCAAGCCCATGTTCAGTTGATATTTTTTTAGAATAGATTTTGTGAAAGATGATTTGAGTAGAGAATGTGTGGTTAAAAGTAAAGAATTATAGAGTCACGTGCAAAATTGTTTTATGAGAAAATGTGTGGTTGAAAATGAGTTTTAGAAAATAGAGACCAAACAAAGACCAAGTTGGGTTCACTTCCCATCGATAAAAAGTAGATTATGTGATACGAATTATTCTAAGCCCCAACACTTTGACCTTGATGGAATGGAAATATTGTAGTACCAGTTGCGAAAAAGGGGGAGATAGGGGTGTTGTCTGAGTACTATTGAAATGATTGCTTGCCAATGTAGAAACCACTATCAATTTTCTCGAAAGTTTAGACCAAAAATATGTATGCGAAAGTGCTTAGATGTATATTGAAAAGTATATATAAATGTAGAGTTTTAGAATTTGAGTTTGTCATCTAAATGGCTAATTGCAGGCAAGAGAAAAGAGAGGGAGGGGTGGTGAACTCAAGGTGAGTATTAAATATTACACCTTGAACTCGAACAAAGATGTACAATATAGTTCGAGAGTGATAAGTGACAAGCGGGGAGGTAACAAACTCCTTTGTCAAGTGAATGGACATATTTTTCGAGCCATGTATGTTTATTTTCTCTTCTCAATTCTATTTAATTTATTTTGTATTTATTTTATAACCTAACAATGCTATAAAATTGAAAAGTTCACTGTAGTCTTTATAAACACTTTCCCAAACACGTCTTGCCAACTAATGATTTTACAACTCGATAATATTTTGAGCCTTGTTTGGTATACATTATTTTTTTCATTCTCATTCTTTTACTCATTTTCAATCACATTTTTCAATAAAATAGTATTTTTTATCACATCAATAATTTTTCCTTCTTTTTTCACCACATATTATCCATCAATCTACTATTCTAGAATTCGTTTTTCCAAAATAATGTGGCTTAAACACACTAATTTTGAAAATCAAGGACATAATAAAGGGCATTTTCGTCATTAACCACCCCAATTAACCGAATTTTGCCTGGGTTTTCCTTCTAAAATGAACCATCTTTCTCTCTTCCATGTTCTAATGTAGAACTAACTAAAACCCTAGAAATTTACAGTGATTCAATTCGATTAAATTCGGGTCACACCAAGAAATGGGTCGACCCGAACACTGCGTGCTCTTTGCTCAGACATTCGTTCACTCGAACCTCATGGAATACGTGGACGAGGTATTTACTTAATTTTTAATTCTTGTTAGCATGAATTTTTTCTTGGTCCTATAGAATTGGAGATAAATTTGAATTTTGGATTGATGCGCATAAATGTAAGTTTTTGCTTTCTGTGCTTTTCCAGAAAGTTGAAATGGTGGAACGTTTATGCATTTCCTGGGTATTGCTCAATGGTGCAATTTTTTATGCTCAATGGGTATCACCATCAAAAGTGATACTGCCCAAAAAATGTAGCTACTACAAAAGAACACGTTCTTACTTATAAGTATGTTTCATTTTAATGAGTATTTTTAAAATAATTAACATTTGGTATTGATCGAAATTGGGAAAAAGGAAAATTATTTTGAGGGTAGAAGTTATTTTCGAAACAACCGAATTCCCGGATTGACATCCAGATGCACTATTCATGGTGCTACCATAGAAAAAGAGATTCGAGTCATCATTAATCATTTGATCATGTGAACAAAGAATTTTTATTTTAAAAAAAAGTAACTTATCCAAACATGTTTGCAAACCCGAAGTTACTTAAAAATAACATTCAATTATTTACAATCTTAGCAAGCATGCTCAAAGCTAGTTAGTGTTGTTACCTTGCTTACAAAAATGTTGGCAGCTGAAGTTTTATGAATTATTTCTCATTTAAATTTACTCTAGGTCAAAGATGTTTAATTCCAGTAGTAGTAACAATTGAACTACATACTTATTATTATTATTATTATTATTATTATTATTATTATTATTATTATTATATCTTACACAATTTTGCATGGTATGGATTCAGGAGGGACGAGATATGAAAATTGGACTGGCATTAGATTTTTAGAAATTCTTTACGTTAGACTATTTTACATCTAATAGACGAAAGTTTAACAGGGCATGGACAAATTTTTAGCAAATTTTAAATATACATGATTAATATGCCTGGTGTGCATTGTCAATCATCTTTTGCAGTAAGAGAAGAATAAACACACAGGACTACATATTTCAATGGGATCAACATATTTAAAAGCTTCCTTTGGCAGTGCGGGAGGTTTGGTTGATGGCATAACCCTATCAGTAATTTACTGTAAAAATTGAAATGATAAAATGTTTAGATAGATTGGAATAACTAAATACTTTAGGTACACGTGGAGCAGGATATATATCTTTTTCTTTTTGCTTTGTAAATTTAGCAATTATCCTGGAGGTCCTATTTTAGTTGTGTAAAAGTAAGGCTTTTAGGGTTTAAGATAAAATTCTAAGTTACTTAATAGTGGGAGAAAATCTCAGGTATGCACAATGTTTACCATAATATGGTAAAAACGTTGCATCCTTTAAGAAATTTGTTACAGAATACTTCTATTCAATTTTGTCCTTTAGGACTAAATGATAACTTCGGGTAACATTGAGCCCCGTTTGTCTCTTTTCCACCTCTTTCTTCTTTAGCTCAACCTTTGTCAGTATTCTTGATTGGGATATTAGACAAGCTGAACTTGTCACGTCTAGAAATAAGCTGACACACTTCATATTTATTAGTTGGAATGTCAAAGTCAACAATACAATATATCTTTCCAGCAGATAATTAAAGAGAATGGAACATCCTTGATCTTTACCATAGAAATCTAAAGCATGCTAAGAACTTAGCTCTATCTCATATGCAAAAAACTTCTCGCTCACATCCCTAAAGGATTCTATTTTTTTCCTCTATCAAGGTCACCTCAAATGGTAGCCGAAACCATCATTTTCCACATAAAAACACCCGCTATTGCCCTTTCTAAAGCCAAATTCTTTTGAAGGAGTAATCCATTACACCTCTTTTGGACAACCCAATTAAAACCAGCATCTTTAGAAGTTTATTCTATGACATTTTGCGGAATCACAATACAAAAAACAAATGATCAATACATTATGAATCCTTACTACAACTTTGTACACATGAAGTGGATAGACAGATGTACAAACATTTGTTTTGAATCAATCATGTATATAAGAGCATGTTTAGTTGAGCTTATATTAATATGATGCAAGAACAAGAATTTATTTTTTAGCTTAAAATCTCAGTCAGATTAGTAATTATTTGTTAGGTCTGTTTGCATAGTGCTTCGCTTAGGTTTCCAACTAGAATTGGGATTGTTTTTCCTGGCTATTAAATATCTCCATTTTATAGTTTTCGATTTTGAATTTTTCCCCTGTGACTAAGAGTTTCCTAGTTGCAGTAGGGCTTTGGGCTTCTTCTATTTATTTAAGCTTACCTATTAGAATGGTTTTGGAGCCCTTAAAGTTGGTAGGGCCTATGAAAAGGCGACAATGTTCCAGCACAAGTTATCCAGTTTCACCATCAAACTTTGAAACTGACCCATCAATATTATTTGCAATCATCACCATGACGTCTTCATTGTCCAGGTGATAATATAATGTAGGACAATCCTATTGTAAATATGATTGAGATTAGATATTTATAATAAGATGTCTAGTTATAATAAGTTTTATCTTTTTATTCTAATATTTTGTTTAGAATATGATTTCTTTTCTTTATTGATAGAAAATGATTTCTAATTAGATTAGGATTTTAGTTTAATTCCTTTTAGAATTTAATTTCTTTATATTAATAGGATCAGTGTATAGTTTTGCTTATAAATATCATTGTACACTTTTCAACAACAATCAATTATTATTCAATATATACGAGCCGTGATTATTCAAATATTGTTCTTATTTATTACATAATTCTTATTATAAGAATTTCACATACGCTTCTGCACCAAATTTGTGTCAGAGCAAAGAAATTGTCTTAATCTGATGGCTAACGAAGATATTGGTGGTAGTCGAACCGCCGACGACGAACGGAGGCTCAACAAACCCGAACAACAATTGAGGGGATCGCTGAAACCCTTCACAACATCACGCAGATGCTGACTGCATTGTGTCTTGAAAGGAATCGCGAGCCCTTGGAGAAGCAAGCTAACAAGAATTTGCAAACCTTAACTTCAATGAATGTTGGTTGTTTTAATAAGCATAGAACACGGCAACATGTGGCTAGAGAATTTCCTTGAGTCCCAGCCAAGTTCGAAACACAAGTTATCAAGAATTCTTTTCTTCAACAAAACTCGAGGACGAGTTTTTTTCAAGTGGGAGAGATTGATGTAGGACAATCCTACTGTAAATAGGATTAAGATTAGATATTTATAATAAGATGTCTAGTTATAATAAGTTTTATCTTTTTATTCTAATATTTTGTTTAGAATACGATTTCTTTTATTTATTGATTAGAATATGATTTCTAATTAGATTAGGATTTTAGTTTATTTCCTTTTAGAATTTAGTTTCTTTATATTAATAGGATTAGGGTATAGTTTTCCCTATAAATATAAAAGCATTATCAATTATTATTCAATATATAAAAGACATGATTGTTCAAATATATTTATTACATAATTCTTATTATAAGAATTTGACATACGCTTTCGCACCATAATACAAATAGAGATTTACATAACAGGAATAATTCAAATAAGTGATTTGATTAGAATGAGGCCTTCAGTCAAACTTTAATAAAGTCTTCCTAGCACTTCTTGAAGTGCGCTAAACTCGATTTCCTATCATTCTTGGTTAACCCAATTCTCTTGGTCACTCTCATTTATGGTCACAATCACAGGAATTGGGGCTGTTTGGCTCAAAAGCTTAGGGCCTGTCTGGTAACAATTTTTTAAACCAAAAAATCGATTTGTGTGCCTTTTGTTCCACACCTTGGGCCCCACCATGAGACAACACAGTCAAACATTTTGGCTAAATAGTGCATACAACGGTCTGAATTATGCTTAAAAATTTTACCAGGCACGCCCTTAATTGCTTTCTTTCGCAGGTTTTGGGCATTAAACCAATTGTGTTCTTTTCCTCTTCTTTTGTGCTTTTGAATCTGTTTTCCCTGCCTAGCCTATTGTGTCTCATCAATTAAATCTGGCTGATTCTTCATGTGATATTTTACTCCTTCTTTCAGTTATTTTCTTAACACTTAAACCAACTCTCTAAACGATGAAAATCAGCCCCTTTCAGGAAGTTCTGTAACTCGTTCATGTTTGTGCACCAGAATTATGCATGCGAACATGGACATACACACAAAACGATATTTTGCTTCTTGGTTCCCCCTTCAAATGGTTTATACTTATATGAACTCATTACGATTTTTTTTAATGATATATATTGTTAATTGTTGTAAACATTCCTACTGTGTTTGCCCTCCAGGTGTTATTTACAGAGCCTGTAGTCATCACTGCTTGTGAGTTTCTAGAGCAAAATGCTTCGTCAGCTTGTTCTGCAGTGAAACTTATGGGGTATGGTGGCTATTTATCCCTTTGCATTTTCCATGGAATTTATGTCTGACCTAATGATCTATATTACCTCTGATATCATGTCTTGAAGGAAGGGATCATATGATTTATGTACAGTTTCTTTAATTTTCTCCCAGATTTGGCATTTACTTTGGAGGGACACATCACCTCCGTGACTCCGTCATTTAATTTTCTTTTAATTTACAGGGCCACTTCACCTCCCTCATTTGCATTGGAGGTTTTTGTTCACTGTGAAGGGGAA
Organism: Fraxinus floribunda; assembly: GCA_903798395.1. Lineage (NCBI taxonomy): Eukaryota > Viridiplantae > Streptophyta > Magnoliopsida > Lamiales > Oleaceae > Fraxinus > Fraxinus floribunda. The sequence goes on from CAIGRS010288850.1 coordinate 6,367, forward strand.
GCGAGATTTAGGCGGCTATGTCAGCCATGTCTGTATTCTCATTCATCATCAAATGTACTTGAATTAGAGGTATACTCTAAAGTTTAAGGGTTTTCTGATTTTTCATTTTTAAGAATTCTTTTTTAGACGTTCACGTTTTTTTATACCTCTGTGATATGGTTATAGCTGCTCAGCATGAGAGCTTTTCATTGATATGGGTTTGATGGGTCCTTTTACTTCATACAGATTATGTTTCTATTGAAATAACTTGTGCATAAGGCTCCAAAAAATTGGGGGTGTTTCCATTAAAATAAATAAAACAAAGCAAAAAAAATATATCTGACGTAGCACAACTTCATAGAGTTGAAGTCATGCCAAGTGTTTGCGCAATTTGATAGCCAAAGTGCAAGACAAACAATTAGGATTGATTCCAGCATGATATGAAAAGATTTTGAAACATAAATGAGACCTGTCCAGTTGCTATGGACATACTTAACTTGTTTTAATTTTTTGATGGTTGGGGCTTGCGTAAACAGGTTTATTGGAATAAAGACTTAAGTATTTATATGCCTATAAGACTCCTCCGACTAACATAAGGAATGTATCTCGAAATAGGGAACTCCTGAATAAATTTCTAAGATCAATCCTAGATTAGTAAGGACTTCAAATCGAAATCAAATAATAAAATTAACAACCATGGCCCAAGTATAGGAAATTAGAAACTTTTGGAAATACCTTAAGGCCTTGTTTGATAGGGGACTTTTTCCCACCTCCCCCACGTGCACATTTTCAAGGCTTTTGTGGAAAACCTTTTTCCCTCCTAAGTGGTGGAAAAAAGTTTTCCAGGTTCTGATTTTTTTCCTTTTTTTTGCAATTGAAACAAATTTTATCACCAATTGTACAATTTCCATAAAAACCAAAGTCAAACAAACACAAAAAAATCCAAAATTTAAATATTTTCCACGTGAAAAATTATATCAATCAAACACAATTAATTACAATTCTCAGTAAAACATTTTCTAGACAATTCAATTCTCTGTAAAACATTTTCTTTTCACCCAAATTCCACCTTTGCAATCAAACGGACCCTAAGTTTCTGAAGAGATCAATTAAAGTGATCCTAGTCAAGCATCCATCTTAAAGACTAGTCAACAAGGACATTTTCCTTTTAGACATAACAGAAAAGTAAAACTCACTTACCAGATACCTTTGAAAGCTTATACCGCATCCATAAGCGCAAAAAGACTGAAGTAGAGCTAACACAAAATATTCTTAGAAATATAAAGCAAACTACTGAAACAATGTAAGTTAAGCTGTAGAAGTCCTAGTACATCATTAATAGCTAGATATGTCCAAGAAGGATTGGTCTTTCGGTGGCAATGCCAAATAAATTCTTGGGCCAGGATGTAATTCCTTCTTTTGTATATCATTGACCTCTTTCAGTTAGCCTACACATGCATGTTTCTTTATGTAAAAATTTGCTCATTTTTTTTTTAATTACTCTTCACTTTGTTATCCCTTTGCAGTCTGTGGTGACAAACCATCTGATCATAAGGGGCAGCTATCGCAGCTTAAGTATGGTCATATACGGGAACACAGCTGAAGATTTGGGCCAATTCAACATTGAAGTTGACCTGGATAGTTCTTTGACAGATAATGTTAGTGCTATTGAGGGAAAACTTGAGGACCTTCCTCCTGCATTTCGTCCCATGAAACCGACAATTGAGGAACTTGTATTTCCCCTGAAAGTATTGTCCCAAACAGCCGTTGCATTGGATATTCCTCTTGAAATAAAGAAACTTTTATATCTAGCTTTTAAGATTTTGGAATCTCCGAACCTGGGGGCGGCAGCAGATAAAGTTCTTAGTTCCATGTTATCAGTGGTCTCAATTTATGCAAGTTCTCACCTGTCTCATGAGACTAATAACCAGAAAAAATTTGGAATAGATATACTGAAAAGTGGCAGCGAGGCTCATCATGTTCTTACTGAAGCTCGGAAGGAACTTTCAGATGTTTTTAAAAGCCTTCGAGATCAATCAGAAGGTTCAGATAGCTTGTGTTTTGAATATGAGGTTCCTACTTCCAAAGAGTTGGTGGACACTTTATATAAACACTTTGATTTTTGTGGCAACTCTGGAAATTTTGGATACCCCCAACTTTCACGGGTAACAGGATTTTTTTCCCTTCTGTATTCTTGTGGCATCTGTTTGCATTTTATAGCAGATCTCACACACAAGTGAAACCAATTTCCTCAAATCTTTATTATTTCTAACACAAATGTCATAATATTTGAAATGTGCAAGTATTGATTTAGTTAATTGTATTTTTTTTTTTCAGATTAAGAACACCATATTGTTGTTGAGTATGGCTCTTTTGCTGTGCTCTGCTAGGGAGAGCTGCTTTCACTTTGTTAATTATGGTGGTATGAAGCAGCTTGGATATGCTTTCACCCAGAGAACTCGGAATTCTACTACTATTATGATCTTGTTGCTTGGAGTTATTGAGCAGGCTACAAGGCATTCAATTGGCTGTGAAGGATTCCTAGGATGGTGGCCTCGAGAAGATGAATGCATCCCTTCTGGTATTAGTGATGGCTACAATCAGTTGTTGAGGTTGTTGTTGCAGAATCAGAAGCATGATATTGCTTCACTTGCAACTTATATACTTCATCGTATGCGTTTTTATGAACTTGCATGCAGATATGAGGTACATTTTTCACTTTTCCGCTATGCATGTGGCTGGTTCTGCTTTTTTGATTGTTGATTTTTTTATTTTTTGTTTTGTTTTGTGTTGGGGTGGGTGGGTGGGGTGGGTGAAGTTTTGTGTGCACAAGGTGGAAGAAAAAATCATTAATTAGCTTATTGAATCATTTTCTATACTTAACAAAAAAATGTTGCAATTTCTCTCTTGCAGTGTGCAATGGTATCCGTTCTGGGGGTTATTTCTTCAGTTGCTCATGCTACAAATTTCACTTTGGACACGCTTGCGAGTGCTAAAGCTCAACTTAAAAAGCTCTTGGTAATTTGTCATATATTATGATATTTTTAAGCTGTAACTCTAGCATAGTTATCAGTGGATCATTTATCGCTTGGATGCATGCAAGTTATTCTCTTGTATTGGTCATATGAGATATAATGGTTTCTTAGATCGTATTTTGTTGACAAATATTATTTCAGAAATTGATAAATTTGCGTGGCCCAATTGAAGACCCTTCTCCAATGGCTGCTGCGAGCAGATTTTATATCTTCAATGATGCTGGACTATTGTCATATAGCTCAACAAGTGGCTTGATTAAACTCTCAAATTGTTGCTTTTCGAATTGGGACATTGACCCACATCTGCTTTCCCTTCTCAAGGTATGCTGATGTATTCGTGTTCCTGTAACGCCATGTCCTGCTACATCCCTTGATGGAATGTGTATCTATTTTAGTTCCATGTCTTTTGTATGCTGCATAAGGCTTACACCATCCTTTTGTTTGTATTTAAGCACCTGCCTCGTGTCATGATCCTGTAGGTGCAAAGTCAAGAGAGTACTAAGTTGATTTGTGTAACACTCTCATCATCCAAAAAACTCATTTTTCACTTCAAATAATCTCTACCAAACAAACACTAAAAAGTAGAAATGATGAAAAAATAATTATACATTTCAAAATGCAAGATGCATTTTCAAGCATGACCACATCAGCGTTGGAACATAAGAGGTCCTCTGGTTACAATGTTGGTGATGCTCTGAAGAATGTATTATGAAAATATCTAATTATCAATGTTCTTAAACACTTCTCCAGGCATCGACCTGGAAATAGTGAAGGATTGAGGATAGGTGGTAAATAAATAACCAAAAAAAAAAAAGAAGAAAAAACTGGCCAATTCTTGACTTATTTTAATGGTTTACAATTTTCTGGTTTTTCACCTAAAACTGAACCGCTTTCTGGACCTGTTCCTGTTTTTTTCCGGTTGAACTAGCCAGTCCAGTTCGGTTTTGACAACCTTGCTATTTCTCATATTGCTTGTATTGGCAAGATGTTTGCTGCGCCTACGCAAGAGAGTCGATTCCTTACTGCACTTACTCCATTACGTGGAAGCTTTGTAGACTATGACTGGTATTATATCTTCAGTTTTTGTTGTCGGCTCTAGATTTTCACTCCATGCTTCTATCCTACTTCAAAGTCCATGAATATGGAGAATCTCGACAACCATTTCCTTTTTTTTTTTTATTTGCCACCTAACCCTATATGAACACCCTGGTTTCTTGATTTTATTTTCCCTCGTTGAGTAAAGCAATATATTTTGGACCTTATGTTGGAGAACTCCAACTTTATTAATTTACTCTTTTCTGGCATGATGAAACTTTTGCTGTACGTTGCAACTTCCTGTGTGTATGTTGTTTGCTAACCACTAATGGTGTTCATTTTTCTTCTCTTCCTTGCGTTCATTCTTCTTGTTTGTTTGATTAACTCTTTTTGGCTGCACAATTAATTTCTATTTTTTATTGCAAGCAGGAGAGAGGCTTCCTTCCTTTGTCAGCTGCTTTGCTGTCATCTTCTATTTTGAGATCTGAAACAGGGCATGCTTTGGACTTATTGTTAGATATTGTATCACATATTGAAGCTATAATACTCTCTCTCTTATTTTGTCGCTCAGGTTCTAAGGCTGTTACCTTTACTGCATAACAATATCAGTTTTGTGAGTTCTAGTGATATATTTTGTCTGCTTTTGTTGTCAGGATTAACTTTTCTTCTACATGACCCTGAAGTCTCCAGTATGATCATTCATGCCTTGAGAGGTGTGGATGATATTAGGAAGGAAAACTCCATTTCTCTTCGGTGTGCCTCTGTCCTGATATCGAAGAATTTCGTTTGTCACCCACAGGAAGTTAGCGTCATCATCGAGATGCATGTTAGGGCGGTCAGTACCATTTCTTAATATTTTACATTCTTTACAAGGTTTCCATCTTCGATTTCAGTTTTCTCATTCTTGATTTTCTTGAAGTTTTTATTTTTCTTGTTTCGCAGTGCATCTTAGAGCACAATTGGCTAAGCATAAAAAAATGTGAATTTACTTGTAACTTTTTGTACCCAAAGATGTTTGGATAAATTACCTTTATTGTAATTTTAAGTAAAAAAGTTATTATTCGGAGGTAAAATCTTGCGTAATTTTCAAAGTAATTAGCTTAATTTTCAACTTTAACCAATAATAGAAGTTATGTAATTTAACACATTTACTAAAAAGCAATCTTTTTTGGCTTAGCCGAACGTGCTCTTAGTTTATTTTCATATTCCTTTTTGGAGGCTCCATTTCAAATCATTTACCTTTTCCTATGCTTTTGTTGCAGATAAATGCTATGGATAATTTACTTACATTGGCTCCAGATACTGAAGAATATTTATGGGTACTGTGGGATCTTTGTCGCCTTTCACGGTAGGCCTGGATCAATTTATTTAAAGGCTGGATTTATCTGGATTTTGTATTAGCTTTAGTCTTTTGACCAACATTTCTAAGATGTATTTCAGCTCCGAGTGTGGACGCCAGTCTCTATTGGCTTTGGTGAATTTTCCTGAGGTATAGCATAAGTAATACCAACATAGCTTGTAATGGAAATTCTGAATATTTCTCAAAAATCTGGTGCATAACCTGTGAATTTGAAGCAGCACCAGTGAGCCTCACTGAGTATTCAATCAAAACTGAAATTTATTTAGCCCATGTTTGGGCTTCATTAAAAATGCATTTTTGAGTAGTAATACTTTGTAGAATGTGTGGTTAAAAAATAAGCAAAAGTTTTGGGTTCATGTGTAATATTATTTTATTGAAGAATGTGTGGTTGAAAATGAGAAAGAGAAAAATGTATTTTTGAATAATGGAGGCCAAACAGGGGATTAATTGATACTGTTAGTGCAACCATGAACCAGAATATCAGTTTTATTTGGTGGTGATTGGAACCCATCTGACCAGTGGATGAAATTGAGGTTTCCTTTTTCTGATTCTTGCCATTTTTACATATGGTAGCGTATTCCAATTTTTAAGCATATGTGAATTTTATCTTCTAGTTTTGCTTCAGTCTCTTTCAGTTTTGATGGATGCATTGCATTCTGGAAGGGAACTGGATCCAGTTGCAGGAGTATCACCATTAAGCCTGGCAATCTTTCATGCAGCAGCGGAGATTCTAGAAGTTATTGTTACTGATTCAACTGCATCTTCTCTAGCATATTGGATAGATCATGCTAAGGAACTTCACAGGGTATTACATTCCTCCTCTCCAAGTTCCAACAAGAAAGATGCGCCTGCACGGCTTCTTGAGTGGATAGATGCCGGGGTAGTTTACCAGAGAAACGGGGCCATTGGTCTCTTACGCTATGCTGCTGTGTTGGCTTCTGGAGGGGATGCTCACATGGCCGCAAATAGTGTTCTAGCATCTGATGTGATGGATGTTGATAACGTAGTTGGAGATTCTTCCAGCAATTCTGATGGTCACATTATTGATAATTTACTTGGAAAACGAATTACAGAGAAGGATTTTGCTGGTGTCATTCTTCGCGATTCCTCTGTTGCTCAATTGACGACGACATTTCGAATTTTAGCATTTATTTCAGATAATTCGGTAAGAAATTATTTCCTAGTTCTATAATGCTGCATGAAAAGTGTAGGAGATCTTTTTGGCTAAATCTTGTCTGAGCCGTATAGGATGTTGCTGCTGCTCTCTATGATGAAGGTGCTGTCATGGTTATCCATGCTGTAATGATGAACTGTAAACTCATGCTTGAAAGGACATCCAACATTTATGGTTAGTATGAATTCTTGCTGGAATTGACAACCGCGTTTTTAGTACCATGTTTTTTCATAAACCTCGCAGAAATTTTTGTTCTTGAAGGTAGACCAGTCATCGATCATACCACTATCAGTTTATCTACTAATTTCAAATATGTATGTAGTTCTGGTTATATGAACCACCACAAATTTAATATTTTCCTCCATGTTCTAGAGCAGTCTGCTTCTTCACCGGTATTGTTAATTGTAATAATTGTTATAAGTGCATTTATTCTGTCTATTTGATAATTGGGATGCAGATGCTACAAAATGTTCTGTTTTTGAGTACTGCTTTATCACCTACAGTAATAGCATTTTTTGAATAATTTGTGCATGTGTTCTTGATTCTGGGGAAGTAAATGTTAATGCACATTAACTACCTGTTTGCAATATCTTTGATCAAGAGGTGCAAGTCAGCTGAGACATGGTCGTACACGTGGATGTGATCTCACACTCAGGCGTCTTTAAGGGGAGTATGTAACATTGCTTTTAGACAGGAAAATCTATGATCAGGGCTATTTTAAAGGCACACTCAGCACTGGTGGACCTACATGTGCTCATAGGGGGTCAGCTGACCCCATAGAAATTTGACCCTGTAGCTTTAGTTTTTAACCGTTTGGGTCAGGAAGAACTCAATATTTCTCGACCCTTTTGGGACCTTCATTTTTGTGGCCCCTTCAAGAGTTAGTCTTGGGAGATATATTTGCAGCCTTTTGAAGTTGTGGACAATGAGGTGTTGGCATTGGAGAAGAAAACTCAAAACAATTGAGATTGAAAGAAAAATCTTGAGACTTTTGGATCATCCATTTGTGCCTACACTTTACACAGAATTCGAAGCCACTCATTTCTCTTATTTTGTTATTGAGTATTGTTTTGGAGGTGATTTGCATTCTTTGAGACATAGACAGCCTCATAAACACTCATTTCTCACCTTGGCCAAGTAGCACTTGGATATTCTTATGTTTGTAATTTTCTTGAATGGCTAAACAGACATTAGAATAAAATGTAATTTTTTTTTCGTTAATATGATTCTCAGCTTATTATATGAAGCTAAAAATGACTTACCTTTCATGAAAATTTTCATTTCCCCTTTTCTGTAATCGTGTGCTTTCTGCAATAGGTCCCTGCATTTTTATTTTTATTTTTTTGGGTACATTTGAATTGGGCTTTATTCAGTTATTTGAAATATTTTGTGGAACTCATGAATTTCGTGATATGAAATTGGTTGTTTATATTTGTTGAATTTGGTAGTGTAAGGAGTTAATTTGGCTGCAGCAAAGGCAATGTCATTCGTCATATACTGTTAATTTGGGAGGATATTTTTTATTTGTTTGCCATTGATTAGCCTTGAATTAAATTATTCGGATTTTACCTGCAGTATATTATAGTTTTTTCGGCCTTGTATATACTCCAGAATTATGGTAAGTGTAGATGTATTTAAGTGTGCCCATAGCCTTAATTTTTGACCCCACAATAAAGAATCTCTGGCTCTGCCACTTACGCTCAGCACAATCTTTGGAACAAAACACGATTTTCAAATAAAAAATGCAGGTAATACTAAAAACACGCAAGATGCACTTTCACACATGGCCATGCTGGCAATAGTGGTAGTTTCGGAGTGGAAACAGTGCATATTGTGTTGCAGTGGTGGTTGAGATGGCTTGTGAATGTGCGTGCTTTGGGATGTAGTGGCTGTCTTGGTGGTCAATTACTAATATGAATGTTCTTGCAAGTTATGCATTTTACCTGCAGTATTTCTATATTCAATAACTTGTGCGACGTTTTGTTTTCGTATGGAGGAACTTGGTTGTGGTTGATTTAGTACATTATGGCACTTTCTTCTTATCGAAAATTATAGAGTAAAAATAATTGAGACAGAAAGAGATTGAGAATTTGTATAACTACCATAATCTTCCCTACAGTACCCCTGCAGTCTTACCTATAATACCTACCAAAATTGACCTATAAGGACTTGATCATAATATGCCCTATACAGAGAAAAGGAAACCAGATTTATCTTCTAAATAAGAAGACAAGTAAAAACCCCAGCTTATAAAGGATTTAACTAAAAAGGAATGTCAAATTTTCAACACTTGCAAAGACTGAAAGCACAGTTTTTCTCGTCTTGAACAGATTATTTAGTTGATGAGGGTACAGAGGACAATACAACTTCAGATTTACTTCTGGAACGTAATCGTGAGAAGAGCCTCATTGACCTGTTGATTCCATCTTTGGTCCTGCTGATTAATCTGTTGCAGAAGTTAGAGGTTAGTGGCAATGGTTCTTTTCCTATATTTTACCATTTTGGACTGGATTTTTATTTATTGTTAGTTCTCTGCATGTGTATAGATGTTCGGTAGTGAATGATCTAGTTTTATGCAATATAAATGCTCATGTTTTGTGCTAACCAATATTTGGTGAATAGAGGATCCTTGTCCTCTTTAACAGTTGGAGCTGTGCTTTTATAATTGATAAAATTATGTTTTTTATCCAAAAAAGAAATATAAAAATGCTGTGCCAGGCCGGATACAGACTGAATTTTCTGACACTGTTTATCTTGTGTGGTCTGTTGTAGCTTCACTTGATATGGATCTTCTACCATTTAATCTGATTGTATACAGAGCTATGTGATATTGAGACATGTCATTTTCTTGATCCACCTGTAGGAAGCCAAGGAGCAACACAGGAATACAAAGCTAATGAACGCTCTTCTACAATTACATCGAGAAGTGAGGTAGTATGAAATTTCACATATTTCATTGAAACAGTCTGTAAAGAAATGAATGATTTCTTCCATTTGCAGCCCCAAATTAGCAGCGTGTGCTGCAGACTTGTGCTATCCTTGCCCCGATTCTGCACTTGGTTTTGAAGCTGTATGCCATCTTCTTGCATCAGCTCTAGCATGTTGGCCAGTGTATGGTTGGACTCCTGGCCTTTTTCACTTCCTCCTCGACAATCTTCATACAACTTCTGTACTGGCACTTGGCCCAAAGGAAACGTGTAGTTTACTTTGTCTACTGGTATTTTAACCTTCCTATTGCATTGTTCTTTCAATAATGATGATTTGATTATAGAAATGAGTTTGACTTAGTTCTCCACACCATTCTCTGGCTTTCTAGAATGATTTGTTTCCAGATGAAAGTATCTGGCTGTGGGAGAATGGAACACCAATGTTGACTGCCCTCAGATCATTGTCTGTGGGGACATTGTTGGGATCTCAGAAAGAGAAACATATAAACTGGTATTTACTTTCTGGACACCCCGAGAAGCTGGTTTGTCAATTGTCACCACAGCTTGTGAAGCTGGCAGAAGTTCTTCTGCATTGTGCTATCAGTGTATGTGATTCTCTTTCATATATTTTATACTTTCTTGTTATGTCCGATCTTCAGATTGATGTTCTTCACTTCTGGTGTGGTGGTCTGTCCAACATGTCTAATTTGTTTTTATGCCTCTCGTTCGTAGACTTATTTTATGTTTAGTATTTTCTGATTGTGTTATTGTCACGTATCAGACGTCAGTTGTCATACAAGATATGCTGCGGGTCTTCATAATCCGTATTGCAAACTTAAATATGGATAATGCTTCAGTACTGCTTCAACCTATCATATCGTGGATCTCTCATCGCCTTTCAGAACCCTTGACATATTCTGATGTGGATGCTTACAAGGTCATAATAATCTCACGTTTCACAAATTTCAGTCAGTTTTACGTAATTTTCATCTTGGCTTTACCATTTCTGGTGGTTTCATTCAGGGCTATCGATTGCTGACTTTTCTTGGTAGCTTATTGGAACATCCCAATGGAAAGGTGGTGTTAACTTACAAAATTTCTCCATTCAACGAATATCTAATTATAATACTTACAATTTACAATATATTCTCTCATTATCTTTATTATCCTTGTCAGTCATTGTTGCTGAAGGAGGGTGGTATTCAGATGCTCACGAAAGTGCTTGAAAGGTGTATTAGTGCCGCTAAATCAGATGTAAAGCAGTTCCCAGAAAACAGAAATGTAGCTAAAGATGAATTTTCTTTGCTTAGTTGGTGTGTACCTGTATTTAAGCTTCTCTCTTTAATTAGTGATTCTCGAGCTTCTGTGCAATATGCTGGAGCTAATGGAAGGTTAGAAAACGTTTTAAGAGCTTTCATCTAATGCGATTACTCTTCCTTGTGCGCAGATAGAGATTTATGATTATTCTTACCAGAATTATTTTATAATTCCCAGGTGCATTCGTGAGAGTTTGACAGCTGAAGAATACGTCAAAGTTCTGTCCTATCTCCTTAAATTTTCCATGGTATGTTTCTCATTTGTTATCTGTTTCATGTTGATAACTAGTTCTTCATTGTAAAGCATAAAACCTTGCAATAATGCTTATGAGCTGGTTCTCGTAATTGTTTTTTAGTAGTTTTTGACGTTAAGAGATTATTCATATGTTGCAGTAAACCTCTATGTTATACTAAGAAGCACCAACACGCTACAGGAACTGGCATTGCCCGTATCCAACACATTGGACATGCTAGTTGGCGTGTAATTTTCCTCGTGTTTCTTTTTTTTTTTTTTTAAAGCTGGACATGTCACCAAATTGGTGCTGACAAGCCAAATCCATTTCAAAATGACCAAACAAAAGTTAAACAAAAGAAAAATTAACGTGAAAATGAAATCAAAAGAAGTTTCCATTAATCTAACATCTAAAAGGAGAAGATGGAGAATCGGAGAGAGTCAGAGATAGATGGGTGTTTGTCACCGTCCCATGGAAAATTCACGATTCCTAAAGCACACCCATGTTTGTGGAAAACAGTCTGTGCATGTGTGAAAAGGAAGTAACAAATTGTGTTCATCTAACATCCATTTCTAAATCTGTCTCAAATTTTATTAAATTCTAATCCTGATAAATGTTTAGTCAAACATCCATTTCAAATTCTTATTTTTACAGAGTCTAGGTTTGTCTCTGACTTGCCCGTGTCCTACTTTTTTGAAGACATTGTCGGCATGTGTGTTCTTAATATTTTGGACTTTCAGCTGTATGTATTTATTTGATTAAATGACAGTTAATGTAATGAAAGGATGATATAGCTTGCCAATAGAAAGAATATGGGAGTTGTGCATACCAAAAGATGCTTGTGTTTAATCCAAACTCTAAATTACAGAGAGAAATTTTGGCTTCTTGGTCACGAGTGTGAATTAGCATAATTTTGGCCACCCTGCGGAGATCAGTAGATGACGATAGAATGGTACAGATTATAAGGATGTTTATTCAAAGAGATGTTAAATGGATAATGGATATTAATATTTGGGTTTCTTTGACTTGAATAGTAATTTTGCAAAATCTTTGGAATGAATATCATTCTGGAGGGAGTTTGTGTTTTTTCTCCATTTCTGTATGACTCGTGGTCTCTCTTTTTCTCATAGCTGAAGGATTTAGTTTGAGCAACTGTATGGCATCATCTTTGGAATGTGCTGTTTTTGTTCTCCCATTATTCGTACTGATGATTCTTTATCTTCTTGCACTTTTCAAGTGATTGTTCTCATACGTGATAGGCTATCTTTAACTCTTCTGGACATATTCCAAAGTCAAAAATGTCAAAAAGTTTTCTATAGACATCTTACTTTCCCATTGATATTGTTAAACCGTTCTGTTTCCCATTCTTTTCCCATATGAATTGCAGGTTTTGCCTGTTGGAAAAGAATTAGTTGCCTGTCTGTCAGCTTTCAAAGAAATGGGTTCCACTACTGAAGGCCAAAATGCTTTACTGTCCATTTATATGCATATTTGTTCCTCTGGCATTGAGATTTCTGAGTCCCAAAGTAGGCGTGAAAATGATGGAAGGTACAATCTAATTGATGTATCTGATTGGAGGGAGCATCCTCCATTGTTATGTTGCTGGACTACTTTATTGAGGTCGATTGCCTCAAAGGATATTTCTCCAGTATATACTGCTGCAGCTATTGTTACATTATCCACCGGAGCATTATGCTTTTGCATGAGTGGGGAAAGGTTTGTTCAGAAATTTCTCTTTGTTCACTACCTTACTCTAAAGATTTGTGCCAACTCTAATTTAAAATCTCAGCTTATAATATTTTTACTATGTATCTGTTCTTTAGTTTTTCATTCTCTAGTACCGTTATGATATTTTACACATTTCACTTTCTCCTTGATAACGAGGCTATGTAAATGAAGTGAAAGGTTAAACACGGGTGAACCGAGCTTGTGCTAAGTTCTGCTCGTTTGAGTTTGGGTTATGTCCTTAAAAGCGTATTATCTCACAGCTCAGCATGTAGACATTTGAACACCTTTGCTTGGTGAATTTGAACTCATCATGCACAAACTCACTTACTGATCGTTAAGATCTTATTGAATGATTTCTGTACTAATTGCTTTCTCATTTTCATTTCATCCCCTTCATAGCCACCTGGATATTAATAGTATAATTATCATTTTTATTGTCAGTAAAGGAGATGATTCCAAACAATCTACATTAAACCCCTGTTTGAAACCCATTTTTAGTAGAAAGAATTTTTGGAATAGTGATTGATGTAAGAAATGTGTGGTGAAAAAGTGATGAAAAGTTTTTGATTTGTGTGTAATATTATTTTATTAGGAGAATGTGTGGTTGAAAATTCCAAACAATCTACATTAAACCCCTGTTTGAAACCCATTTTTAGTAGAAAGAATTTTTGGAATAGTGATTGATGTAAGAAATGTGTGGTGGAAAAGTGATGAAAAGTTTTTGATTTGTGTGTAATATTATTTTATTATGAGAATGTGTGGTTGAAATGAAAAATGAGAATGAGAATGAGAAAGAGAAAGAGAAATTAATGGGTGTCAAACGGGGGCTAAATAATTTATGGAACTAATCTGTTCACTTTGTAGTATCCTTATTGCTACGAGACAAAACTATGTATTTTTCATGTATTTATTTTCATGTGATTTTATCTAGAATATCTCAACTTTCTGTAGGTGAAATATATTTTCATTGCTTTTGGCCAGCTATTTTCATTTGCATACTAGATTTTCTTGTATTGAATTTCTATTTTATGTCAATCAACTTCTACCAGGTTAAGATTTAGAGAATTGATTTTCTCAATAGCATAAAATAAATTGCCAACTCGTATTTTTTCTTCTTTAGCCTCAACTTGGAGAAGGTTGCTGCCATCAAGTTCTTATTCAAAATTAAGAATGAGAGTTCTGTAGATGATTTTATTGAAGATAGCATGAAACAGATAGAGGAGTTTGCCAATCTGTTAGGGTCAAAGACAAGCGGTGATGCATATTCAGCTGCAGGGGATTTGAACCAGGTATAATTTCTCATTTACCTTCCCTTATTTTAGCTCCATCCCATGTTCCACTCAATAATACTATAATGGATGTGCAGGTTAAGGAGTCCGCGAACTCATTGATGCTTTTGTTGCAAAAGTCGACTGATACAGTCAATGAGGATGTTACAATTGCCAGTTTCCTTAGCTCATTAGTTGTTGCTCCATTTCCTTCGAGGGTTCATAAAATTGCAAACAGTAACATAGAATGGATGGAGGATTATAGCTTGGATGAATTTGGAGACTACTACTTTTGGGAATGTCCTGAAAATTTGCGCGATAGACTTACGCAGACCGTTCTTACTGCAACAAGAAAGATCTCCTCACTGGAGGAACCAAGGCGTGCCAGAGGGGACAATGCTGCTGCTGAGGCAATCACACAAAGTACATTGTCTAGGGCGCCGGTACCTGTTGCTGCCCCCTCTGGCCCTACTCGTAGGGATACCTTTCGACAGCGTAAGCCAAATACTAGCAGGCCTCCTTCTATGCATGTGGATGACTATGTTGCAAGAGAAAGAAATGGTGACGGTATAAATTCTAATGTAATTGCTGTCCCACGGATAGGATCTACAAGCGGGAGACCACCATCTATCCATGTGGACGAATTCATGGCCAGACAAAGGGAGCGCCAAAATTCTGTGGGATTGGCAGGTATCTATACAACAGCACAGGTGGAAGCAACAGGTCCAGATAACAACACAGATGCTGAGAAGCGCAGTAAACCTCAGAAGTTGAAACCTGATCTTGATGATGATCTACAGGGAATAGATATTGTATTTGATGCCGAGGAATCTGAACCTGATGATAAACTGATGTTTCCTCACCCGGATGCCCATCTACAGCAGCCTCCACCTGTTGTAGTTGAGCAAAGTTCTCCTCGTTCAATAGTTGAGGAGACAGATATTGATGTGAATGAAGATAGTCAGTTCTCTCGCTTGGGTACACCATTAGCGTCAAACATGGATGAAAATATGCCGAGTGAAAGAATGTCTGCATCTCGTCCAGAGATATCATTGACTCGAGAACCAAGCATTTCTTCAGCTAGAAAGTTTCCTGATCAGTCAGAGGACGTGAAGAGTTTTCCAGTCCAAACACCAAGGATTGTTTCCCCTGCAGGAGCTAGTGGTTCTGGGATTTCTATTCCAGTCTATGCAAACACTCCATCTTCAACTGGACAATTAACTTTTGGCTCTAGGCCGCCTCCTGCCCTCTATTCACAAGCAAATTTTCCACAAAGTGGAACTGTACCTTTAAGTGGTGGTTCTCAAGGATTCTATGATCAAAAATTTCCATTAAATCAACCACCTTTGCCTCCAATGCCACCTCCACCAACGGTCTCACCTGTATTGTCTCAAACTAGAGACGCCATTGTGAGTCGGCCTTTTTCCATTCAGTTCTGTGGGCAGATGTGCGGCCTGTAGTTAATTGTTCCTACTGGTTGATTAACCCATCTTCTCCCTCTTTTGCAGGTTCAGTCGGAATATATTTCTGGTTTGGCAAGCAATTCTTCACTGGCAACCTCCAGTCCTTTGCCCGATTCAAGATTCGGACAGACATCCTATTCTTCCCCTGGCAGATCTAGTAGACCACCACCTCCTCTTCCTCCTATGCCACCTCCATATTCATCTAACCCTTCTGTAATGGCCTCATTTAAAAATCCAAATTCTCAGTCTCCATTGTATGTTCAAACTATTGGTAGTTCCGAGCTTCAGCAAAACCCTGTTGCACCTTCAATGGATACTGGATTGGGTACCCTTTCGGCATCACGGACAATGCTAACTTCTTATCCCCCGCCTCCTTCAGTGCAACCCTTGATTTTCAGGCCCGGTTCAGTACCTATCAATCTTTATGGAAATAATTTAGTTCCACATCACGGAGAAAACCTACCTAGTATTTCACAAAACCTTCCCATGTCTCTTCCTCCATTTCACTCCATACCACCTCTCACTCAATTGCAGCCTCTACAGCCACCGCAAATACCTCGCCCCCCACCACAGCATCTTCGGCCATCCATTCCTGCTTCCCCGCAGTCGGAGCAAGGCATGTCTGTGTTGCAAAGTCCCCTACAAGTGTCACAACTTTCTCCTGCCCACATTTATATTCAGACCCGACAGCAGGATAATACTGCACACTCATTGCAACAAGTTGAGCAGTCACGAGTTCAGCATCAGCAAGCGGAAGGCACGTCCCAGCAGCAAGATTCTGGAATGTCGTTGCAGGAATACTTTAAATCGCCAGAAGCTATTCAGGTATCATATTTTGCATTTCTCTGGCCAATTTGTTCAGTGTACTAGCCGGTTTGGTAGGGATGGCAAAAAAACCCGCTAAACCCGATACCCGTGGGGCCCCGCCCCGAATGGGGCGGGGATTATCCGCCTAACCGGGTAAACGGGGCGGGGGTCATTAACCCGAAGTGGAGAGACTTGCCCCGCCCCGCCTCTTTCCCGCCCCGTCCCGTTTTAACCGGGTATGGGGATGGGGCAAGGTAACAAAAATACCCGACGGGACGGGGGTGGGAATGGACGAACCCGCCCCGTTGCCATCCCTACGGTTTGGTAATAAATTATGTTCTGATCGTTATTTTTATGCCTGATTGCAGTCTCTGTTGAGTGATCGTGATAAACTTTGTCAGCTTCTAGAAGAACATCCAAAGTTGATGCAGCTGTTGCAGGTTTGATAATTCAACCTAAACCGATTCATTTCTCTCAACAGCATGCTTGACTATGTTTACAAAGTTTATAATTAAGTTTTAAAAAAAATGGTTTTAAGTTTCTTTAATTTGACACTAAAAAATAAGAATTGCTTTCCATTAAAAAAAAAAAAAAGAAAAAGATTAGCTATTATAACATGCTTGGAGCAAAAAGTTACTTAAAAGGTAACTTTAGAGGTTGTTGGACAAAGATTTTGATAAAAGTTTTAACTAATCTCGATAAAAATTGATAAAATGTGTTGTTTAAAAGTTGATAAAAGTTGTGGGTTCCTAGAATGTATGGTTAGAAATGAAGTTTGACGAGTTAAAAATTTTAGCTAAGTTTTATCGAACAAACACTTACCATGTTAGCTTGGCCAAACAGCTCAAAATAAAAATCTGTTCTTTCCTTCAATAGAAATAAAAACTGGTAGCATAATCGGGTTTCTTGTTTCAAGTTTCAAGTTTCACAACCACTGTTTATGTAATATTGCAAGTATAAATTTTGCCCTGTTTGACTATTTTCCTCTCATTGTTTACTAGGAGCGACTAGGCCATTTATAGTCGGATTCCGGCGCTCTCTTCTAGAGGACGTTACAATGGAACGTGTTTTCATGAAAAATCAAACTACTCGATTGGAGTTGGGTGAGAATTTTGTGAATGGTGGATTACAACTGCTTCTCTTAGGCCTATTTTGTACTTTTGAGTTGGATTTGTACCATCATAGTACTTATGTTTTTGTAAGGAATTGTAAATGCTTTCTGTTAACTGTAGTTTAAGTTATAATTCGAATTTTTAAGGAAAAAGAACAGGAGAGAAACTGTCTAAATTTTAAAGAAAACACGAGTCAATGTTATCTTTTGTGGTTATGTGAAAATAATTGGGTATTGCGAGGAAAAAATGCTTAATATGCACTAAATTCTACGCCACCAGGCATAAAAATCCACGTTCATAGGCAATGTAGTCGTGTGGCATGCGATGGTGGCAATGTGCGATGGTAGAAATTGACTCTTTAATGATCAAACTATGGAGACCATCTAAAAGGATCATTTGTGCTGTGAATTCAACTCAGTTATTGAAGGTTTATGAACCAGTTGTGCAGAAATGAAGGATCCTCTGTATGAAACATCAAGCCAAATTATAAGCCTAAGAAATCAGTGGCATGACCTAATATAGGCTGATCGACCATAACAAAAACTCGACACCAAATCATGAGTTTAACGTAAGAACTCTCGGTGATTATTTGAATCATCATTAATCCAAAATGGCCATTGTGGTGTATCGAATAATAAAAAAATCATCATACTATTAAACTTTTATTTCATTATATGTTCCTTCAACGATTCATTTTTGACATTATTATTCCTATTATAAAATGCTAAACCTGAACCAAAACTACATTTGGTGGACATGAATAAAAATTATCAGTGTAGGGATTATGGGCTGTAACATAAAACAAACAAACTCTAGTGTAGGAAGCCTGTATGGACATCAAGGCCAACGAAATAATGTCGATGTTTTAAAATTCAACTCGGAATTAACCTAAAAATATTAAGGGTTAAAGGTCAGAATTTTACTGACAAATAAATTTTAAATGCATCACTAACAATTTTGGATCCAATCCTTGGGAACATCTGGAGCCTACACTCTTGATCTCAGTTTCAACTCATTATCGAAGAGTGCCAAGATTTTTGGTTCACTTTCAAGGATACTAAAGAGTTGTGTGATGTTGCTAAGTTGATAAAAGATAGTATATCTCATTTAACATGTGAAAAGTGGATAAAAATTGTGAATCTAATTAATATATAATTGTTGGGTATTTTAGTGATGTC
>CAIGRS010288869.1:0-22323 GCA_903798395.1 Fraxinus floribunda
TCGTCCCAATTCCCAACCCGACCGATATTTGGTTGGGTTGGGTTGGGTTGGGTTTCAATCTTTACATGAGTTGAGTTGGGTTGAATTTATGTCAAACAGATCATGTTGGGTTGGGTATGGGTTGGGAGACAAACCGACCCAACCCAACCCACGCCCACCCCTAGTTGGAACTCTTCATTATTCACCTTACACTTCACATTATATATGTTTACTGCACCATGAGTTCGGACCGCCTTCCTAAATTCTTGTATAGAAATGAACAACTGACCAATATGAAGTTGTGGATCCCACATATCTGTTTCAGGCTTTCAACCATAAACTTTGAAAAGCGATATCCAACCTCGTCGTCAGATGACATGTCGGACAACAGTTCTTCCGATGACAAACATTCCAAATCGTCGGCATCGTCATTTTCGTCCTGTGCCACTACATCATCTTCTTCTCATTTAGTTGCCCCTCCATCACAACCTACCTCAATTCCCTCTGTCACATTATTGTCAAACAACCTATCTTCGCCAGTTGATAACTCATTATCGGAATCAATGAAGTCGGGGTCATTCTTCGTATCTATCACTGAAACAAGAAACTATAGAAGATCAACCAAAACAAACAAGCTGGGGAAGAAAGAATGTGGATAATTATGCCAAATGGGTATTAAACTGAAATTGGTAATTATGCCAAATGGGTAATTACACCACAACAACACAGAAGAATTAGACAAACATAAAAGAATGAAATAGATCACCGACATTATCGGGGGAAAAAAATCAATGGGAATTACCTCCGTGTGGACCCTCCATGTGCGGGTGTTGGAAACTTTATATATTCGGGGTCAGGGTTGGGTTTTCGAGGATTCAACGATGATGGACGGTTAATTCCTAGTCAAAGCTCACAATCTGTCCTGAAGTCCACCTTCCAAGCTTCAAGTTTTGCGATTTTTGGTTCGACATAGGGTTCCAATCATGATTTAAGCACTCAAAAGGAGCGAGATGTGTTTGGGTGTTTGGGAATTTATGACATGATTGCTCATTGTTGAGTTGGAGTCATCCAAATGTTAACGTCGTCGTCCACGTATGCAAACGGTGTAGACGGAATTAGCCCGGGGAGTGATGGAGTGTAATTTTACTAAATTCAGTGATGGAGTGCAACTAAAAGTTCAGTGAGTAAAACGAAATACTTTGTAAAGTTCGATGACCGTTGAAACAATTAACTCATAAAAGTGAGACTATAAAAAAAAAAGAGTCAAAATGGGGTTTGACTCGCGTTTTCTCTGCGAGGAACCGTCTGGGACTACACCTATGTGTCTATATATTAAAACCAAATATCCAGCTCATATTTCCATTTTCATTTTCATTTACGTTTTCTATTCATAAACATATGTACGATCATGTATTTGTTTTGTACTCCTGTGGGTTCGGGGTATGCTTGGTTAGAAAAATAATCCAAGTTGAAAACGCACAGATCTGCCGGAAAAGTAGAGGAATTGAACTCCGGCGAGAGTTTTGTCTGTTTTTACGTACACGATTTTTGAAGATATTAGTGATTCAATTGCTTTTAGAGATAAAAATCGATTGATTAGATCAAACAAATTATGGGTTTGAGTAATTTCAAGTGTTGTTTGATTCTGGCTGTATTTCTCTGCCTGTTCGGGAGCCCATCTGCGTCTACTTTCATTTCAGGTTTCTCCCTCTATAATAATATTTGTAGTCTGTGTGTTTATAGATTTTAACTGTTTTCTGGGTTGTTGTAAATGGTGCAGATTCTGTTTTTGGATCATCGGGTTCAATTGGAAGGAACCTCCTTCAGGCTAAGAAGTGTACGTTTTTCATTATTTATTCCTTTTTGTTTAACTAATTTATCATGAATTTTGTCTTCCATATAACTCTTTGATTTGAGGTTCTATGTTTTGGTAAAGTCTGAACTTCATGATTATAAATTTTAATTTTTTAATTTTTCCTGAGAAATTTTCGATGAATTTACTGTATTTTCTTAGTGCTTGTTGCCAACATGAAGTCTTATTAGTAATGAACTTGGATTCGATCTATGAACTATTTTTCATGGGTTCATTTGATCTAAAACTGGTTTTCCATGAAGATCCAAATAAACTAATTCTTTTGCAACAATCTTAGTCATGTTAATTTTGGGGTAAACCTTCATGTTAGGTTACTTTCATTCACAATATCCTCGATAAGTTCATTTTGACCGAGGGCCCATTTGGCGGTGCTTTCAAAGGTCAAAAATTGCTTATGAGAATAAGAAATTACTTTTGAGCATGTTTTATTAATTTTCTGAAGGTGCTTGTCTGATTGAAAGCTGACCTAAGGTAGTTTGGGCTTTAAACAGCTTTGAAGTGCTTAAAGAATTTTAAACAGCTGACCTATGATGAATTTGAGCATTTTCTGCCATGATTTCTTAAAACACTTTAATGCTTATGGTATAACTAGTTGAGGACATATTCTCAAGTGCATGATTTTGACGCAAAACTCCCAGTATAGTTCCTTTCGCGTTCTTTTTGTTTTACTTGTAGTTTTGTTAGAGATTCTTTCTTGTAAAATGGAATGAAGATCCTCTACAAGGGGATACATAGCTTTGTAATTTATAAAAGAATTTGGAAACTAATTTCTAAAAGAGTTTCCTCTTTCGAAAGAGCTTTTAGAAGAAATCACATTGAGTTAGCTTCCTCTATAAGATCTTTTAATTAAAAGAAGCACTTTTATAAGATTAACGAAATTTGTCCAAAAGAAACTTTTGGGTCTCGAGCTCATTTTGGCTTCTCAAAGACCATGCCAAACTGGACTTTAAACTTGTCAAATTGTAGCTTAGTGTGGTATACTGATTCTACTAGAGCATCTTATACGTGGCAGCATGCATATATATGAAAGCACGGTTCTAATTTCTTGGATTTTCTTAAGAACGTTGCATAATCATCTGAAAGTTTGGTTTTGAAAGAAATGTTCACTGAATATTTTTCCCTTTGCTGTTCGTTTCACAGCTTGCCCAGTTAACTTTGAGTTCCAGAACTACACTATCATCACCAGCAAATGCAAGGGACCACTCTACCTTCCCAAGCTCTGTTGTCCAGCTCTAAAAGATTTTGCTTGTCCGTTTGTTGATGATATAAACGATTTATCAAATGATTGTGCCTCGACCATGTTCAGCTACATTAACCTCTATGGGAAGTATCCGCCGGGTTTATTTTCTAGTGAGTGCCGGGAAGGGAAGCTTGGACTTGAATGCCCTGCGCTGCCACCATCAGCATCAAAATCAGATACATCTAAGGGCTGTAGAATAGTAAGTAAACCATTCAGAGGGATGATTCTCGTGGCAGCCTTTCTTGTGTTACTGCGATATATGGGAAATTAAATTTCTGAAAAGATGATAAATTTTGAGTTCGATGTATTGCTGTGGTTCCTTTTTTACACTGTGTCAAGAGTACTTAAAACATTCCTTTTGTTGTTCGATGTTCTCTGGTTAATCAAATGAGTTCCTTGTGTAACTACTTGCAGACCATTGTGCATACAAGAACAACAATGTAAACCTTTTTGTTTTCCAACAAATTGGTGATTCACTAAGTAAATTGTTTTCATACATTTCATTTGGTTCATTGATAGATTTAATTAACTTCACCCTTGACAAGGGGTTAAAAATTCCATTCGCCATTGATCTTGCTCAAATGTTTTTCAATTGTCATTGAACTTTAAAAGTTCTTCTAGTTGCTATTGTACTTACAAAAATTTTACTCCATCGGTCTCTCATTCACTTGCCGTTTTAAAAGTTGATAATATGAAATACGGAATGAAGTTAAATTACAAAAGTGACGATGAGATGACATATTTTTGGAAGTTCAATACCGACTTGGAAAAACATTTCTAATCCTATGACAATCGAAAAATATATGGAAAGGTTTAACTACAATTCTGAAAACTTTTAAAGTTTAATAGTAAATGGAAATCATTTGAGAAAGTTAAATATGACTTGGAAAATTAAAATTTAATATCGGCATGTTATATTTGTTCTAGCTCTTCTAATATATTCGGCAAGATTGCATTTCTCTTGGGAATGACATTCAGAACGCTCTAATTCCCATGCTCTTTCTTGTCTAATTCGATATCAGAAAATAATAATAATAATTTTCCTCCTTTGTCAAGAAAAAAATTAAATAAAAAATGAGGAAATTACACCTTGTCCTAATTTTTAACATACCATTTTAAAATCATATTTTAATTTATTTTTTTCAAAAATTAGGTATACCACACCTGACCTCAAATTGTCCCAAACGGGCCAAACCTACCCTTTAACATGTATTCCTAGGTCACAATTCACACTTCACCAGCGCAACCCGCTACCAGTTCTCCCAACAAAATTCTCGCCCCACCACTTGTGTAATCCCCATCACCACAATCTCTAGAGGAACTATCACCGCTCGAAATCTGCCAACGGCGGAGAAAATCAAGTTGTAACAATAAAGTGAGGGCTCGGCATAGAAGGCTAGCTATGACGATCACTCTAATTTGACCTAATTGTAGAACTGTTTGAGAAGGTTGCATGCACCAATTTCTTTTCTTATCTTATTGATTGATTACTTGATGATTCTCTCTGGTAGATTTTGAGGCGTGTTTGAAGGAGGAGGTGCCGTGGTAGTGGTGGTGGTGTCAAGCTACATTTGGATAGTGTCGGTTGTGGTGGGATGATTAGTAATTATAACCAATTATTTGGATAATTGTAATCAATAAGTAATTTGCGATTTATAAATAATATGTGACATAAAAAATATATGATTCAAGATTAAATTTGTAGTTGTATATACAATTTATACCTTTGTGATTGTGATCTTGTTCAATTTGTGATTAGTTCGTGATTGTGACCATATATTGTGTGTTATTGTAACTTTGGTTTGCTTAATTAATTAATAAGTCACAAAATTGTTATTAAGAGATTTGTGACCACTTATTTTGAAAATTTTTCTACAAGTTTCTTATTTTTTGAAAATAGATCCCGAAGGAAACTTTCGTAGTAATCTATATATATATATTTTTTTTAAATCCTGTTTCAGTTGGGTTACCCCTGGCCCAGAAATGTCCGGTCCATGAATTACTCAAGTTTATTGGACTGGAAGAGATTTTTCAGGTCTTATCATTGAACTCCTATACTTGCAGCCCAACAGTGAAAACAAACCACTAAAACAGAGAAGAGGGAAGAAACGTTTACAGCGTCGGACAATCTTCTTCGGCGAATATTTTGTGCTTTCACCGGCAGACCGGACGGCGACCCAACGATTTCCAACTGGAAAAGGGATTGTAACCTTCTACCACTAAATTTTGGAACGCAAATCCCAATGTTTCGCCGCTAAAGCGTATTGTTCTGTTGGTGTTCCTCCGACACTTCGTTCTTCTAGTCACCAAATTTCCGTAGTCACTTACTCTATTCCATAGTTAAAGTTTATTTCTTTAATTTTTATCTATCATTTTGAGGGGTTGAGATTATGGAATTTGGTTTCTGTGAGATTGATTCAAGTTCAATTGATTTTCCTTTTGCAATTTTTCTGAGAATTATATTGTTTCATTCTAGAATTTTTTTTATTGCTTTTTTGACGGGGGAACGATTGGATTTTTATGTATTTTATTTTCTGTAATCTTTTTGATTGACAAAATAACTCAAAATTATTGTGTAGTGTAGATTTCACAATGTTTGTAATTTATGTTTCTTCACTTTTTGCGCGTAGGTTTTTATTTGTTTTCCCCAGGATTCAAACAAAAAAAATAAAAATAAAAATAAAAAAATCATCATTTGGAAAACTCTTATCCTCTAACTTTCGTTTTCCTTTGGATTGGAAGATCTTTTTATTATGGGGATTCAGAGGTGGTCCCTATAATTATTTTATAACATTGTTCTTTAGAGGCTTTTATTCATGAGGGTACATAAAACTTTGAAGAAGATTTTCATCTTCTAATAAGCTATAGTAATTGCTGAAAGAAGATTTTGAATCTACTATTAAGCTTTAGAAGTTGATGGTTTCTGCTGCTGTGCTTGTGCATCTATGCTAGGTTCTTTATGGGGAAGTTTTTCTAAATCCCCACATGAACTAGACATACTTTATACCCAACTTGTAAGTTGTACCGGTATCGAATCTCAAAATCTTTGTTTTGATTTGCACCCTGCAATTTCCTCATTCCTAATTTATAACAATTTGCAGACAATGAAAAAGATATTTCATAGTAATGTAGTAAGACTTGCTGGCTTGGTGGTAAAAAGATGCACAAGTAAAATTTTAGAGTATTAGTTGCGTTGGGTTTTGATGAGTTTGGCTGTCAAGAAACAAACTGTCGCATTTTGTTGAAAACATTAACAAAATGAAATCAGAAGAAGATAATTGTTATTGCACTTCTTTTCGGTTGTTTGCTGCTTTCGTATAATATATCATTTACGTTTCATGAATTTCTTCTGTATATTCGAAGAACTTCAAACAAATATGTCTAGTTCCCAATTGTCTTTTCTTTAGTATCACGATTCATTCATTTTTTAGGTCTGCGTTTATACTTATAATATCAAGTATCAACCCAGGTGACCTGGAATCACTTTTGAACGTAAAGGATTCACAGAGTTTTTATCATTTTTAAACTACATGCAACCGAGCTTCTTAAAATTATTGGTATTAGATAGTATCATGCATACAAAGGCTCACTAAGTCTGAGGTAAATTTTGCATCGGAGTTTGTAACCTTTTCTAAATTTCAGCTCACTTTAACATCTGATCCTAGTTCCCTCCCTTGGAAACATGCTTTTGGTCATTTGCCAGTTTTACTTAAAAAGTAATTCTTTTGTTAGATACAATTTACTTACAAGTAGAGTTTATCCAAACATACATAGTGAAAAAGTAAACTTACCTTTTGCATTTAAAAAGTAACTTACATTTTTTTAGGCTTAGCCTAATATGCTTGCCTTCGGTAATTATTCATTTTTCCCTCATCCTGTTTTTTTTAGCCCTGAAATAGTTATTTTTTAGGCTTAGCCACATATGCTCACCTTCTACAATTATTAATTTTCCTTCTTTCTGTTTAGGAAACCCACACCTCAAATAGATATAGAATAAGTTAGCCAAGAGAAACTCATCATACTTTTCCTGTATGTAAATATCAATTTATCTCCACAAATTGGGAGGCTACCAAATTTGATGGCTGCTAACCTTCTCAATTTCATCAATATATAATTTTATGTTCTTGATTAGTCGTGTGCTATGGTTGTGGTATGTATTTAAGGACTTCTTTAGATTTAATGTTTTGTTAATCTTTTGCTTGATTGTTGTTTGATGATTTATTATTTGCTAATTTGTTACATTGTTTTGATTTAAAAAATTTTTATGCATAATTTTTTATATTTTACATTATTTATTGATTTGTATCAGGCATACTACTCACCTCAATACCCTATGCAACCTTCTTAAAATTTGCTGTTCTCTCTCTCTGCATATAATCCTATGAGTGTGTGTCAATTTTTCTTTTTATTTTTGGCTATTTTGGGAAAGCCTTGTGAGTGTTTCTATTTTGCTGTAAATGTAGGAACATTGCTATGGGATTTGAGTTGGATCCTTTGGACGATATTTTTGCTGGAGACACTGTGAATAATGGTAAAAAGAATTCTATTTGTTTAATGTGTTTGCTGCTTTCATGTTTTCTGAAATGCTAATTTGGACACAAACAAAGCTGCAGCCAGGGCGGGGGGCAAGTTCCAACCTAAGGCAAAGCAGAGACCATCAAGAAGGGACTCTGCTGTAACATCTGTTTCTTCCTTGCCGTCAGTCCCAACTAGTGATGTCGTGGGGTGCGAATCAAGTGGGACTATCAAGACTGATAAGCCTTCAGAGCACTGTGAGTTCTTTTTCCTTTTTCAATCATTAAGTATATGAGAACCGATCATCTAATAATGCTATGATTTCCAGAAATTAGGAATACATTTATAGTTATACTGATTTTAGATATTATAGGTTTCCATCAAGATGACCAAAGGAATTTCGTATCAGTCGCCCTCTCATCCCAAACCATTGTTACAATAGAAAGACCAAATACCATAGCTAGCATGGTGTCAGATTCAGATGTTGTCATGCCTGATGGCAATTATGGTTGGCAATCTAACTTTGATAAATCAGGAGAGGTGAGCTCTTTGTTTCTTACTGATCTGGTTTGTTGACTCAATTTACCTGATGCATACTCTTTTTAATTTCAGAATAAAGACATATTTCTTGGGTTGAAACCTGTAGATGATTTTCTTCCTCATGATACGGTTAATATGGGTGAGCAAGATGCTCCTTCCTTTGGATTGTTCTATATATTCAGCGATGATGCTATGCTATCCTATCCTATCCTATTTAGATAATTGCTCATAATACTACCTGCTGCAGAAACCATTGCAGAAGGTTCTACTCCTTTAGAGGCAGCATCTGTCAATGTTCCTATCACAAACAATGCAGGACTTCCTATTCCAGTTCATTCCTCTATTGATGCTTCCACCTGCCCTCAACAATCAAAGGTCCAAGATCCTTTGACTGGTGGGGAACCTATCATTTCAATTAGTTATGATGGTGACCACATGGACAATAGAGTGGTGGAGACAGAGGTGAGGATCTATATCTTTAGACACCTGGCTTTCTCCCTCCACCTCAAAGTTGAATACTTAATTGCGGGAGTTGGTCAATTGCAGGAGATGGATGCCACGGATGCTCAATTTTTGTCTGAGTTAGCAACTAGATCTGGTACATATATATCTATTATGTCTACTCTGTAAATCTTGCTTATATGTTGTTCTTTAAGCTTTGACCTAGCTCTTTGTGTCCAGGGCAGCGCACTGGAAAATTTCAACCAAAGCCGAAAATACAGATGCAGAATAAGATACACAAATCCAGCACTAGTAATGCTGATGGATCGGAGCCTCCATCATGTCTGCAGGATTCGCAGTCGGTTCCTTCTGAATTTGATTTTGGGGATATTTGCTCAAATCCTGCATTTCCACAGGATGATGTTCTGGATCTTTCAGCTGTGGGATTCACTCATGCTCCCACAGAATCTATGCCTGAATGTATTGTGAACGAGGATCTAATAGATCTTTTGGAGCCGTCTCAGTTGGATTCTGGCTTCGATGGAGACCATCCAGAGGTTGTTCCCCGAAATGCCTGCTGAACTTGGAAACCATTTGAAATTCCGCAATTAGATGGCACGCATGTTTGCTTTAACAAGTTATCTGCTCCTTACTGTTTGATGAGCCACTATTTTCTGAATATTATTTGTTTTTTAATATGCAGCGCCATGCATGGACTAGAAAAAGCAAAACTCGTGCATCAGTTCCTTCTCCAGAGCAGCAAAATGCTTCCACATCTGGCCCGGAGAATGAAGCTGGTAGATCTTTAAGGCCGCGGAAAAATAAAAGAAATGTATGCCATCTAGTAGATGAATTTGATGATGAGGTCCACGGGGATGGGAAATTTCCAGCTGAATGCCCAAGCAGTTCTGTTGTAGGTGAGGACAACATTGCTGACAAGGAATTTCAAGTGGAAAATGAATCCCAGACAAAAAAGGTGAAGAGGAATTCTGCGAAGCCCGTTGGTGATAAAGAGAAACCAGCTGGAAAGCGGAAGGCGGCTAAGGAAACATCGGATCAGGCAGCGAAATCGAAACCTAAAAAGTTCTCTCACTCTACACTTAAAAGAAGAAGAGGTATATGCAAGATCTGAGTGTTTGAGAGCTGCAACATATTGTGTTTCCTTATCAGGTATTGACCATGAACTTTTATGTTTTATAGTGGACAAGGTTTTGCTAGAAACTCCTGAGGATGAGATTGACTTCCAAAAGGTGCCTCTTAGGGATTTAATTTTGCTTTCCGAGCACAAGGAGCAGCTGAAGGTATTTTCATTTTTGTGTTTTATAGCAGTAGCTACAGTTGTAACTGTAGCAGCAGCAGTACTTTCACCAATCACAATCATCACTTTAACTATACACAGTTACCTCCGTTTCTGATGTCTCTTATTGACCATAATGCAGAAAAAAGAGGCAACAACTGGAATACCCTCTACTAAGCAGAGGTAATGACATCTTGGTGCAATGACTTTGTTTCGACTTTTGTTATACTGTTACTAGGATGCCAAATTGATACTTCCCCCTGTGCCACCTAATTCCAAGCCAGTTCTCGTTGCACTTAGCACAAAAATGTATGAAGAATTATGCCCTTGTTTGAGCCCCATTTTTCTTAAACTCCTTTTTTCAAAATTAATTTTCAACCATATATTCTCCTAATAAAATAATTTTACATGTAAACCCAAAACTTTTTTACTACTTTTTAACCACACATTCTTCAAAAAAAATCAATATTCCAAAATCAATTAATCCAAAAAAATGGGGCTCAAACAAGGGCTATATGTTACAATAAAAATATGTTCATTTCGGGAACTTATAATGAGAAATGATTGCCACAGGTCCAGTGTAGATAAAGTTAAAAAGATCAATTTCTGGAGAAATTGTCCACGAGAATGCAGTATAGTGTTTTACATGTTGCCTTTGTTAGCATAATTAAGTGTGTTCAAGTAAGACGGCATGTACAGCAGCCATAATGTCGAGTCGTAATTCATTGATCGAGCAACATGGTAGTGATAACTTAGTCAATTGAATTCCTGAATGTACAAGATGTATGTGTTTTCTGTACGACATTCCTCTGATATTCTACTAACCTTAAGTATGACATTTTGTCATATTAGTATCCTGATGTCTATCGCTTCTCTGTTTCCACTTCTAAACTGGTTTTTGCTTGTCAACCATTCATGTTTTAATTTGGAACAATATAACAATTTCATAGTTTTACATTTTAATGATATCTGATTCTGGATATTAGTCGTGCTGTGCAGTAATACCTCAGAGAACTATAATGAGGATGAGCCCTTTGCATCTGAACAAGATGGAGAATATGACCGTGGACAAGAAAATCCTGGGGTTGAAGAAAGTAACATATACTTCAATTATCAGACTTACATGGACAGGACTCCCAGAGTAAGATGGTCAAAACAGGACACAGAGTTGTTCTACGAGGTATATTTTGCTGTTGGTTATATATATATATATATATATATATAATATATATATATATAGTAGATGAGAGAAAATAATGACATAAGTCAATTGAACCTAAGGTCTTCTGCCCCATAACGAGTCTTAATGCCTTTTATCTGTGGAAAAGAAAACTCTTCACATTTATCTGTTATGAATTTTTGATATTGACGGATTTGTACACTTTACTGTCTAGCCTTTATTACGGAATCTCTCAATGCCCTTCCACATGGATCTTCGTGGTATGAACTGTGTCAATAGAAACATAAACTCATCCATTGAATAAATCAATTGCACCTAAAGTCTTCATAAATTCTCCATCAGGGATCTTAATTGCCTGTTATTACCTCCTCATTGATTATATTGATAAACCGATTAGAGTTTTTCCACAGGACCACAGCTTCATTATTTATTTGTGTGATATATACTGTAACCCTTGGAATTGTAGGCCATACAGCAGTTTGGGACAGACCTTTCTATGATACAACAACTTTTTCCTGGTCGTACACGCAACCAAGTTAAGCTGAAATATAAAAAGGAAGAACGACAGCATCCAATGAGGCTTCGCGAAGCTTTGTCCAACCGTGCTAAAGGTCAATTTATGTCCTAATTATATCTTTGAAATCTCATAGGAAAATGCTAGTCTGTTTTTGAAGCCCTTTTATGACACAGATTTACCTTGCAGATCATTCCCATTTTGAAAAGGTCATCGAGCATTTACAACAAATTGCTGCTGAGGAATACCATAACAGTAATAAAGAAGAGTCAGTAGATTTGACTGGCAATGAAGATGCTGAGGAGGGAATTCATGGAGCTAATGTATTGACCTTTCTTTTGCCTTAATCTACAATCCAAGTTTTCTGGAACTTGACAACACCTTAACTGAATCGTTTCTCTGTGTTCTTTGCGCGCAGGAGGAAGATTCGAAGACTGAACGTGAAGGAGGAGAAAATGAGGATATGGAGCAAGAATTTACGGAAATTCAAAGTCCTGTGAAGTCTTGTGATAGCGAAGATGATTTGTATCTGTGGAGTCAATACAAGAGCGATATATGACAAGTATTGGCAATATTTTTCTATCTTGATTGTTACATATTGCAATTGTTTTTCTTTAATTATTGATTGTAATCGAATGATCTTATATATTAGTTAATTTTTGGGGACATGAATACTAGAGTTTTTCAATGAGTTGTTGAAATAAAATTTACAGTTCAATCATATTAAGAGTGCATGGACTTTTTTTTTTCCCCCCTTTATTGTGGATGAGTGAATGAATAATAGTTTTCAACCGTGACCCCTTACGGAATAGCAACCACAAACCACGATTTATACTTGAAAAACGCGCTTTATGTTAATAGATTTTGGCTTGTGGTGCAGAAAAATAAGTTCGATGATAAAAGTGTTGATCCACGTTTAAGGTATTAAGGGGTTGTTTGACGAAATTTATGATAAAAAGTTTTAGCAAATTTCGATAAAAATTGATAAAAAAATAAAAATAAAAATTGTGAACATCATGAAATGTATGATTAAAATTAATTGTTGTCTTTGATCTTAAACTGCTTGAACAAGCACTAAATTTGTTGAAAATAAATACTCGCCAGAATATAGTCACGTGCACATATGACACATTTTTAAAAATTACAATCACGTCTTAATTAGGCTAATTATTAATATCTAATGATATCGAATACTACTTATTTCTTAAAAAATATATGTTTTGCAAATACGATTAACAATAATTAACATAAATACACGTTTCAATAAATTTTAATAAACCAAATTAAAAATTCTTAAAATATTTCACATCAATTGATTTAGTAGCATTTCCTATGATTTACATATTAAATTAAGAAAATTAAAGTATTATTATCATAAGACTAAAGTGAATAACATTAGCATCAAATGTTTGAAGCTAAAATTTCTTTCTAGTTCCTCTTTGTATTAATTAAGATCAATTTCAAATTTTCATTTTTTTTTAAATGGGCAATTAATTTTTTAAATATAATTAAGATAAAATCACTTGTGAAAATGAACCTTTTTAAATTAAATAAATTGATTTGTCTATATTAAAATATAATTTTATATTTAGCATAAGAAAATTAAAAGCAAAATTTTCATTCTAATATGGGTGGTTTTTATAATAATTTAAATGTGAGGGGCGTCTCTTGTAATTTTAGTCTTGATGGATAAGAGATTATCGCCAAACATAGACCTGTCCCTTTCATTCGTTCACGTTGCCTGTTTGGAACCTCGTCGAAATCTTGTGGATAAGTTTGGTGATACATTGGCGTTCGTAAGTTAATTAATCAAATTTGATTGTTTAATTAATTTTTCACTTGTGAATTCTGATATCCAAATCAGGAGTAGTTTTTTTTTCCTTCACAATTTTGGTTGCATGCCATATATGAATAATTTTGGTTAGTTGATTTTGTTCTTTTCATGGAAGCCGAGGGTTTCTTTATATCGTGAATGACACTCTGCTGCTATTTTTCTGTTTTATTTGAGACTTTAAACCCTAGTCTAAAATCTGCAGGTATTGACATAAAATTTCTGAAGTTACAAATGTTTTAAGAATTTTTTGTGTTTATTCCTAGTATAATTTGAATCGACCTTTTTCAATTTGAACCGATGATTTTTATCGCATTGAGTTTTACTATTAGATTTTCTGCAGAAACTTGAAACTTGATGTTGTTGTTTTTACCATTATCCATTAAAATATAATTATGTTTTTGTTTTACTTTACATATGATATTTGCTCATCTTTTCTTTCGGCTTTCAGTAAAGTACTTGTGATATGGTTACCAGAACCCATAGAAAATCAAGAACACATTATATCAGGTGCTGGGTTCATGTCCTTCGATCCCACATTGTCTTCACGTTATCTGGCCTAAATAAACAATTGATATAAGTGACACTTTATGATGAATTACGAACACTGATGTGGAAGCTGTTTGATTACAGAACATTGGTTCTAGATATTGTTGGCTTTAATTTTCAAGTCACTTTTTGGTTTTTGGTAGAATTTGGAATCTGGATTCTCGCACTTTTGGTGGCTGTGTGATGCATTTATCATAAGTTAGAATTGGCAATCTATAAGTTGAATAATAAAATACATGGTTTGTTCTTGTGTTTGTGTTGCTACCAGTTTGTGGGGTTTGATAAGAAATACTTGTCTATAGTCTATAATAGGAGTAATTGGTTTTTAACTTCTGTTTTTGTATTCTACTGTTTCATTCGTGTATTTGGGAGATGCCTCTCATGCTATAATCCTTAAATAAGAGATATTTCTTCTTCCATGCATTTATTCTCTTGTTTGGTTGATAGTGAAGTATATAATTTAGAGCATACCGCTGCATTCTGATGTTGAGGGAAGCTCATGTTGTATATTAGCGTAAAACCAGTTAGTAGCATGGTGATGTTGGACGTTGGTAAAGCGCAATCAATTTGACAAAGGGCTCCCCACTGCCATACCCGTACCCCGAAAAAAATCATTGGAGTGTAAATGATGTTGAAGGATTCTTATTTATTTTACTGGATTTCACTACCACGGCTTTACGTAGTCTCCCTTGTACCAATACTGTGGCCCATAACGATTAAACAAAAAAAAAAAAGTTAAATGATAGCTATGATCGATAAGGCCATAATATGATTTGTTTATAAACGGTTTAAATTATAAATCGTTTGAAATGAATGGTGGATAAATAGGTAATACTTTTGGTTCCCTCGGAATGTGTGGATAAATAGTGACCCGAGAATTTATAAACAGTCTATGAACATTAGCTAAACCATGTGGGTCCCATTTCTCTCTATTCTTGTTCTTGATTCTCGGCATCACATAGGCTTAAGCACACAAATTTATTATATTTGTTTTGTACAATTTATTAAACATGGGGATTGTCACCGTTTTATGGTAATCCAACATGCTATTTGTTCATTTTTAATGATCAGTCTGCTTACTTTGGCTGCATATTTTTTAATCATTGCTGTTGGTGTAATGCACGACTTTTGTATGTTAGTATATTCGTGTTAATATTTACACTGACATGCTTAACATAATGCTTTTGTAAATTTTGTATTATCGTCTCCACGTTAATAGTATATTTGTATCATTGTGTGATTGGTGCTCAATATCATGTGCATCGAGCAACTTTTTTTTTTCCCAATTCTGATTGTGGTTACTAATAGAACCTGCTTGTTCTTCTCAAAATTTATTTTTGTACTCTGCTGAAATCCAAAGTTCTTGATTTATTGCAGGCCTATCTTTTTGTTGACTATGTCTCATCATTATGTTGGTTATGCGGAAATTGTAAATGAAATGGAAGATGTAGACAATGATATGGATGATGAGTCCCAAGGCAGAGATTTTAATGGCTCAGACTCTGATGTAGATGAATATGACTACATGGTTTGTTCAAAAGTTATATGTGCAAACTTATCTTTTATGTCCATCACAACTATCTAAGTGAATTATTCTTTTGCACTATTCTTCTCTTGAGTATTCCAATTTATCAAGTCTGGTTGCTAACATTCTTCTACCTCTTTTGTTATATAGAAGAATAGAAATCAAGATATTTCTGCTGCTCAAGTTAGGAGTGGCAGAGATATCCAAGGGATTCCCTGGGAAAGTCTCAGCATAAAAAGGGAGAGGTATAGGAAGAATAGATTAGAACAATACAAGAATTATGAAAACATACCTCAGTCTGGAGAGGGATTGGAGAAGGTAAAGAGTTTTTTGTTCTGTTGTTCCTTCAACTATTTCATCTCTGGTCTTTTGATTCCTTTGTGCTTAAATTTGCTAATATTTAATTTGATGCCTTCTCCCTTTATGTATAGGAATGCAAAATCACAAAGAGAGGGAACTCATATTATGAATTCAGGCGCAATTCAATGTCTGTGAAGTCAACAATTTTGCATTTCCAGGTTTGTAACAATTTTTAGCAGTGAAGTTACTTCATCTAGTGACTAGATTGTATGCTATCTCTTTATTCATTTTTCTTTCGAGATGTTAAATTGGATTTTTAATAGTCAGAATTCTCCCTCTCATTTCTTTAACTAGTGCAATACAGTGATTGCTCAATAGATTCCTTTCTGTAATTCATATCAAACTTTAGTGACATTTTTCCGTCTGTTGAATGTTACTGAAAATATCTTGAAGGAAACAGGAGATTGTATAGTTAATAAATTGATAAATTTCATTTAATTACTCTTATCCAGGTTTAGAATAACTGATATCCACATTGTATGATATGAACACAAGTAATGTGTAAAAGATCCAGGTTTATGTGTAACTTTTGTTTATTATATCAAACAATGTCACACTATCATTGTTTCTATCTACAAAAACGGTGCACATGTGGGGGGAAGAAAAGAAATGGTTAGCCTACTTGCTCTGAGTCTTATTAAGCAGAACTCTTCGACGCCCAGTTCAGCTAAGGGAATAGAAACTTATTTTTTCTTTTACCTGATTTTTAGTTGGAGTTTTTATTTTGGGGGTTCTAGTTTTATTATTATTTTACCTATTGTTTGCTTTTGAGCTTGATTAGTGACTATGGGTTCATTACTTGATGACACAGCTGAGAAACTTGGTATGGCCTACATCAAAGCATGATGTGTATTTTATGTCACAGTCCTCTGTAATGCATTGGTCATCCTTAACTTGCAAGGTGTCTGAAGTTCTTAATGTATCAGGACATGTAGCACCTTCTGAGGTGAGTGATTTGGCCTGTGGCATTTTCTGTATGTATATTATTAATATTTAAGGTGGCAATCCCCCCCGCCCTCCCCTCTCACTTCACAACAGCTGGAAAAAAGAAAAGAAAATAAAGATAAACGAAACTAATTCCCCCATTTTGTGGATTTACTACTGGTCTGGTCCTATATAAGTTCTGTTTTCTACCCCAATGCAGAAATATCCTGGAAGCCTGTTGGAAGGATTTACACAGACTCGGGTCAGCACGCTAGCAGTGAAAAATAATCTGCTGGTTGCTGGAGGATTTCAGGGAGAACTAATCTGCAAGGTCTATATTATTTCTCCCAGTTTGTATGTCTATAAAAGTGCTTCCCTAATTTGTTTTATTGGCATCACCAATGTGTAAAGCCTTTACTTTTGTTCTTGAAGGTCTTCATTGTGGTAGTTTCTTGACTAGTATGATTGGTTTAAGGATGCATTTAAAACAACTAGCTATCTGTTTAACTTCCCTTCATTTGAATGGCCAGGTTATGCAAGTGCATAATTTTTGTATTTACTTCCATCTCCAAATAGAATAAGCTATCTGAATAGCCAGGCTATGCAATGTGCTGACTCCTTGCTTGCTGCTTTGTGTAGTTTTTGTTTAAATTTACTTTCTGATGCAGCACAAGTGGCGAAAAATAGGACACCGCCTTAACCTAATCTCCTTGATTCTATGAATACCGAGAGAAGATCGAAGATCGGAGGAAAATTCCCAGTTTTGTAAATCATATCAAACAAGCCAAGACAACGACAAAGTGTTTTGGGGCGTTTAAAATACCCTCACAATATTGAAGAGGGAAAAAAAAGACCTACGGTATAAATCCTACCCTTAGTTAATAAATGCAAAAATTTTAAAATTGCATAGATGGAAATATGAAGTTAAAAGCAATCATTAGTGTGGCCAGGCTCCTACAAGCTGCGCCAGCTGCTCAATGTATATTTAGGTGCTCTAAATGACTCAAGAAATCCGGTTGCATCACTTGACCTTTGGTTCTGTTGCAAATTTACTACTTTCCCATTTTGGTAATGAATCATATTGGTTTTTAAGATGATTTATAGCCTGAAGAATATGATGAAATCTTATTCTTGAGTTTGTTGATAGGTTTTGGTATCCAGTTTACTCTTTTTAGCTGTTCTCTCACAGTTTTGCTTTGCATAAAGTTGAACCCTTTTACTGAAGCATTCACCACTTATCTGGTTGCAGTACTTAGACAGGCCTGGTATTTGTTACTGCACGCGGACAACCCATGGTGATAATGCCATCACTAATGCTGTTGAGATATATACGTCTAGCAGGTATCTGTTGATCCCTTATACTCGTTGTGGATGTACATTTTTCTTTTTGGAAATCTCCCTGAGCATTCTAGTATTTCCTTTTCAGTGGTGGAATTCATTTTATAGCTTCAAATAATGACTGTGGAGTTAGAGATTTTGATGTGGAAACATTCGTGTCCAAACATATTTCTTTTCCTTGGCCAGTCAATGTGAGTCTCTCTCTTTCTCTCTCTCTCTCTCTCTCTGCATGTCTGTTTGTGAGTGCACAAATTTACTTATCGATGCTGCTGGAGGACATGAATTTGCATTTATATTTGGATTGTTTAGAAGTCTTTTGAGAGCCACAGTCTTACCATTTTCCATTAAGCACCTGCCTTCTGTTTTAATTCTTAGATCAGTGATATAATATGTATTAAAATGAGCTACATTTTACATTTTTAGGGCCATCCACAAAAGTATGCATGTTTGAAAGTTCGAACTCTTCAACCTGAGCATCTTTATTTATAGAATTATGCTAGTTGTATATTACTTGTGTACAAATTGGACGAAGGAACCTTAAAGAATTAAAGAAATCTCATCCTGATACCTTTGTATGCTCATATTTGCTAAATGGCGTTTTACATATTCGTAGTTTGGTACTCTTAACAACATTTGCTGGATATCACTGGCAGCATACATCTCTTTGTCCAAATGCGAAGCTTCTCGTAATTGTTGGAGATGACCCGGATGGTATGTTGGTGGACTCGAGTAGTGGGAAGGTATATCACTTATTTTCCTCGAGTAGTAAGTAGGGACATAGGAAGCCTTTTACATCCAGACACTAAATTTTGATATTAACCTCTACAGATAATTGCTCATTTGCACGGGCACAAGGACTACTCATTTGCATCAGCATGGCATCCTGATGGTATAACATTTGCTACTGGGAACCAGGATAAAACCTGTCGAATTTGGGATGCTCGAAACCTGTCCAAGTCGGTTGCTGCTTTGAAGGGTAATCTTGGATCCATTCGTTCTATCCGCTACACTTCTGATGGTAGATTCATGGCAATGGCTGAGGCTGCGGATTTTGTCCATGTTTTTGACGTTAAAAGTGGCTACGAGAAGGAACAGGAAATGGATTTCTTTGGTGACATATCTGGCATGTCATTCAGTCCTGATACAGAATCCCTTTTCATTGGAATATGGGATCGCACATACGGTAGCCTCCTCGAATATGGTCGGAGTCGAGATTACTCGTATGTCGACAATATTCTCTAGCTTTGTTTTATGATCTGCAGATATGTGTTAAGACTAGGACTCTTTCTTCCTGAAGTAGTGGAAATGTGTAAGCCAGTAGTACAATCTTCAACAAGTGTTTAGGTGTGAGTCTGTAAACGATGCTTTTCCGGTATTCTAGTTCTGGTTGGTTTGATAAGTTGACCGTCGAGTATTGGACATCATTAAGAAAGAAAAAAAGGTTAAAAATACTATATAAACAACTTATAGTTTATCAATTACTGTATATTGAATCTATCATTTGTGTCTTTTCATTTTTAGTGAAGAACGGTCTTTTTAGATGTTTTCGTTTTCATTCCCACGTTCGATGGAGTAAAAATGTAAAACAAAAAAGAACATACGGCATGGAATATCATTGTGATTTTACTGGATGATCAAACAACACAAACAAAAATATTTTCTAGTCGGATCGGCTCGAGCTTGCTTAAATTTAAAGTTAAAAGTTAAGTTTCCGTTTGGAAATAATATATAAACGGTTTAATTTATAAATAGATAGAAATGAGTTATGAAATAAAATGGATCACAAAATTCCGTTTCTGGAGGGGGAAACAAGTAGAAAGGGGGAAAAAATAGGGGAATTTATTACTTTTAATAAATAAAAGTGAAAAATAGAGGATCGAGGGACTTGAACCCGACGTGAATCGAACACGCAACCTTCTGATCTGGAGTCAGACGCGCTACCATTGCGCCACGGATCCTTGGTATTGAATGAGTTCACATTAATAATATCAATTTTTTTCCTTTTACTAAAATCACCTTCTTCTTCTTCTTACACTGCTCTTCTGTCTTCCAGGCGATTCGATTCAGAGTTTCTTTCAATTGGTTAGTTTTTCTGCTGCTTTGATAATAATTCGATGAATTTAAATATTGAATTGTTAGTCATCGGTAATTTGTATGGAAAGTGAAATGAATGAAACAATTCCAGCAAACTACTCAATTGAAGTTAAAAATCTTCTGTTTAGCTCGTCATCATGTAATTGGAGCAACTATTGTTCGTATAAAGAGATACTTTCATTTATCCTTAGAAATTTCCTGATTTCAGTAAATGTGATTACATTTGTTCGAAATTGATAGTGAGTCAGGTGAACAGGGAAGCAGAAAGAGAGCTCGAACAATCCTTTGCCTTTCGAGTCAATAACGAGGGGCGTTGAATCGAGCCAACTGGTGAAAGAGGTCTGGTGAATCTGGTGATCGTGATTCAAAGCAAGCCATCTTGATTTGGGCTTGGTCTTGGGCCAGGCCCACTAGCACATATTGGCCCACTTATCCATTTTGACAGCATGTTCATTTGAAGGGAAAAATTCACAACTCAAACTTTATCTATCTCAAAATCAAAAATCAAGGTCCAAGATTTAGAATTGCAAAAATCATGTTTTTCAAGAATTAATTAACTATATATCACAATTATTATATTAAATTAAATATTTAACTGTAATATAATATAATCAACACACCCCACCCCCCATCTCCACCACCACCACTGCTCCGATGACTACTCTAACGACTGTTCTCCGGTCGCGCTTAATTCTAGCGACTAGTCCGGTGACCATTCTGCTGCCGCTTAATTCCCGCGACTGCTCCAATTTCGACAATTGTTAAGGTCACATTTATTTGCAATTTGGTCACAGATATCTTATTGATAGAGCGAGCCAGGTGAACAGGGATGAACAGGGAAGCAGAAAGAGAGCTCGAACAATCCTTTGCCTTTCGAGTCAATAATGAGGGACGCTGAATCGAGTCTAGCCAAATCCCTGTCACTTATTTGATCTCTCTATTGCATACATTCTATTTCTTTCCGATGGTTAATTGGACCATCATACTCATCTCTTCCTTGATAATTGTAGAAGTCATGCATTAATCTCCCGTGTTTTTATGACTTTAAAGTGATTTAAATTGGGTACCCTATTGTACATTTAAGTTAGTTAAGCTCCTAGACTTGTTTATCTTCCTTTTTTTCCCTTAAAAATTTTGTTCTTACTACTAAGAAAATGAGATAACACACATAGAAATGAGAGATGCATTCAGCTCTAACAGTTCGAGTTATTTATGTAATATGCATTTCTTATATGTCGTCCTTTCTTCTGAACCTATCATAACTTTTATCTAAAATTAGGCTAACTCTCCTTTGTCCTTCAGTTGAATGTCATGTTCAAATAGCAAGACAAACACAATACCGTTGGTTCTCGATGGGATTAAATAATATTGTCTAGTACTATGTAACAAACACGTATAAGCTAAGATAGCTTTTCACATATGATGAGACTGGTTTCTTAGGTAAAACTTTCTTGCAAGGGGTTCATTACTGTTGAGGGAATGCAATGTAAGATGCGAAAATCCAAATTCTCCCTCCTGGTATTTGGTGATGTACAAGGACCATGCAAATTTAATGATTTCTATAGAGGGAAACTATTGTTGAAACAGCTTAACCGTCCCCTTCCTTTTCCTTTTGGCATTCCTAATCTTGAGTCCCAAAGAATCCTAAGTACCAATTCCTAAATACAAATAAATAAGGGTCCGTTTGACAATATTTTTGAAAAGTGTAAAAAATGTTTATAAGATTAAAAAGTTGCTTTTGTATCTATTTAGATAATTTTTCAAAAGTGTTCTATCTTATTAGAAGATATTTTAGAGAAAGTCGATCTAAAGTAATTTTTTAAAAAGCTTTTCTACCATAAGCATAAATGTTGTTGAACGGGCCATGACAACTAAAAATATTGGAGGAGAAATCGAAAATGTGGATGAAATGAAAGTGAAATGACACCAACTTTGATTATAATATGATTTATATTATTCCCCACTCACCAAAAACACTGCGTAGAACATCCGCTTCAAGAACATGTAACCACCCCACCCAACCCAACCCCACCCACCTCGTGCTCAGAGCAATACAAGTGCAATATTCTCTTGATCCAAAAACCCAGATCCAGATTTTGTTTTTCTGTCGAAAAAGAAACGAA
>CAIGRS010288874.1:6746-20936 GCA_903798395.1 Fraxinus floribunda
TCTCTCTCTCTCTCTCTCTCTCTCTCTCTCTCTCTCTCTCTCTCTCACGCAACTTGTCAAAAAATTATAGACGGCGAAAATTCTATACAAGACAGAATGACTTTTGAAAATGTTTGGATAATTTTCTTAAAGAATTATGTCTAGGTCGAGACACCATCATTACATTAATTATTTTATTTATTGCATTGTATGATTATGCAGGTAGATTGGGTGTTATGCAAAGTGTTCAACAAAAACAAATCAGAAGTTTGTGCCAAACAAGAATTGGGAAGCATTAATTATGAATTTGATCATAATCATAAGACAAATTCTTGGACTCTTCCACCATTAATGGAACCCTACATCTCCTTTGATCAAATTGATGAGCAAGTGTCCTGCTTCTCCATTTTAACCCCAAACCCTATTTTCTCAAACCTCACCCACATGGAACAAGATTTGTCCACAAAAATCATGCCAGCTTTTCCAGATCATCTTGGAGTGCATATTAATTCAAACACTTCTTATGACAAAAAAGTGTTGACTGATGTTTTGAAGCATGTTTCCACGAGAGACACGACGAACCCTAACACGAACGGGTCCCCGAGCATCGGGGAAGGAAGTTCGGAGAGTTACATGTCTGAAGTTGGATTGCAGCAGCCTTCAATGTGGAATTACCATTGATTTTTCAGATCTGGGATTTCTGGAAGTTAAACCCTGGTTTTTGTCTGAAAATTGCAAACTGTTAAATACATTAGACTAAGGTAAATAGATAATATGATTTGTCTTTCTAAGTTTAGCAATGTAAAACTGTACCCTATATATTGGTAAGTTGCAGATTTTTACTTACTTTTATTGAAAAAGACTGTCCCCAGAAAAAAAAGTCAGCAAGTTTCTGCCAGAATATTCATAATTTCTATAGAAAATGTGTAATTCTGATATCCATATATATTGTGAGTATTGTGCAAAAAAAAATTAAGCCCCAATTTGATTTTGCTAAAATTCATATTTTTAGTAGATTTGAATAAAAGTAAATGAAAAATGGTGTACTTGAACAATTGATAAAAGTTGTGAATTACATGAAATATATGATTAAAATGAAGTTTAATAAATGGGGATTAAACATTAACTAAATGTAGCAAGTGATGCTTAACGATTTAGCACGAGACATGAATTAAATATTTGTCGTTATATCACAATAGTAAGTTCAATAATCGCTAGATAAAAGAATAGTTTTTACCATGGCAGATTGTCGTCATAAAAGATCACTAGAACAATTGTCAAAACGTCATTCTAAAAAGCCATTTTTCTTGTAGCGACTGTTTTAAATATAATTAAATCATTCTGTAAATATATCTTACGAGGTATTAGCATACTATGGGCGATATGAAAATCAACCCGGTTTGATATTTTAACTTGTTTTAATTTTCAATGAAACTGATAGTCAGAGCTAGCTTTAACTTTTATTAAGCCTCTGTTTGGTATATATTAAAATTTTCATTTGCATTCTTCTACTCATTTTCAACAACACGTTTTTCAATAAATAATATTTTACATCACATCAATAACTTTTTCTTCTTTTTCAACCACATATTCTCCATCAATCCATTCTTTCAAAATAATGCGGCTCAAACGCGCCCTTAACTTAGTTTGAATATAAATTAAATAATTCATTTTTCAACTTGCCATTTTTTTTTTCTCTAGTGTCAAGGATATGAAATTAAAAAAATATATAATAAAGCCAAACACTACACAACAATAAAAGAAACGCGTTTGTGTTACATTATTATATGTCGACGACTATCGCTTTCATATACTTAACTGAACAGCAAAATTAGAAGACTATTATATAAAGGGCAAAAAAAAAAAAAAAATACATAAAATCACATCGTAGATTCATTGACTTAATAATTTTCTAAATAAATATTTACTTTTTGTTGTTTATCTTCCAGAACAATTTTAAGGTCTATTTTTAATAAATTTGAAGTTCGTCGCATAAATCTCTTCGTCTTTTCAATGTTAAAAGGAAATAAGAACCGTTTGGTAGGATTTCTACTTCTTGTAGAACAGATTCTTCATATCGCTTTTTTTGAATAGACAAAACATATCTAAAAAATTATTCAAACACGTTAAAAACGCTTATTATTCTCGTAATTGATTTTTGGTTTTTCAAAAAGGACAGTGCTACACTTACAGAAGGGATGAAGTGTGTAATTTCATAGACACTCACAATACAGGGTGGGGGTGGGTTTTTTTTTCATATTTTATTCTGATGGACCCTACACATGCGAGAGGGTGTAAAATTTCTGTGTAAATTATTCTGTTCACATGGAACAATCCTTTCAAAAATCCTACTAAACACGTCCTTAATGTACTAGTACTAAAAACTAAGTTTATTTCGGTGAATTAATTTATTTTTTCGCGCCGTGACTGTTTGTACAAGTAACATAACCTTGTCTTGTAGTCGACTAAACAAATTTTAGTGTCATTTTCAGTTTCACACGAGGGGCACTATATTATTCCAAGTTCAACCAAACAATAGGGACATTAATATTATTTTTATTGTTATTATGTGAATAAAGTAAACACATAGTGCATATAAAGAGGATAAAAGTATCAGAGTTAGGTTGGGTTGAACAGCCAAAAAGTCTAATCCTTTAGTATAAGTGATTCTCGAAAGGAACATATTACCAAACTCCCTTAATAATTGGGGCGCTAAACAACATTTTCCTCTTATTGTAAGCAAGATTGGTAAGAGTCTAGAATTTGTCTAAATCTTCCGTTTTCATGCATGATTGTTGAAAATTTTGGATATTTTTTTTTCAAGAGTTTGTGCATGTTAGGCGGGACTTATATTTTCGTGGAAGATATTTTTGAAGAAATTACTTTTTGTCAGCTCGCTTTAAAGGTCTTCCAATCAGACAGTAATTTCAGAAAATTATTCATGCATGTTTTAAAAGTAACTTTCTAGTTTTAGAATTGTCTTTTGACTTTTCAAAAATCACGTCAAACAAACTCCTATCCTCTTATTCATACATATTAGTTTGAATATCTATTACATGGTATTTAGGGAGATATTTTCCGTTTTCGTGCATGATTGTTGAAAATTTTGGAATTTTTTTTTCAAGAGTTTGTGCATGTTAGGCAGGACTTATATTTCGTGGAAGAGATTTTTGAAGAAATTACTTTATGTCAGCTCCCTCTAAAGGTCTTCCAAACAGACAAAGTACTTTCAGAAAACTATTTATGTATGTTTTAAAAGTAACTTTTTAGTTTTAGAATTGTCTTTTGACTTTTTAACAACCACGTCAAACAAACTTCTGGTCTCTAAATGATCCTCTTATTCCTGCATATTAGTTTGAATATCTATTACATGGTATTTAGGGAGAAATTTTCAAGAAAGAATAAAGTAGTTAGACAAGTGAAAAATAGAGTGATCATTACTGGATCTTGATATATGCTGGTTTAAATCAAATTTAAATTGAATTTCGATATATGTTGAAGATAATTCTATTCCTTAAAAATCGACCATGTGCTTTCCACGTGACATGAAGTGGTTGAAAAGCACGATTTCGAAGGTTGAGAGCAAAAAGCTTCATTGCATGAAATGTAGGTACTGAATATGCAATTTTGACATCG
This sequence comes from Fraxinus floribunda, assembly GCA_903798395.1. Taxonomy (NCBI): domain Eukaryota; kingdom Viridiplantae; phylum Streptophyta; class Magnoliopsida; order Lamiales; family Oleaceae; genus Fraxinus; species Fraxinus floribunda. The sequence continues at coordinate 10,362 of CAIGRS010288874.1, forward strand.
GCCACAAAATTTTGCCCCACAAAAAATCCATACTACGCCCTCTAAGTACGATATTAACACCAAGTTTGATAAAAACACACACACACAAATGACTAACCATTGAATTAGACATATATAAAAGATGCAAGACGACTAATCTTATCTTATAATAAGTGTGTCATGTGGTGAATCAATTATAGTTGTATGATCAATTATGTTTAACTTGAACATGGATGCATCATTATGCTAACGAGAATGAACTTTGGGGATTGAAAAGTTCGATTTCAAAAGAGGAGACAAAAAATGCAAGAGGACTAAAAGTTAAGAGCTAAATGTGCAATTTTTTAATTTATTAAACCGATATCTACTACCCGACACTTTCCGTGTTCTGTTTGATCTCTACTCCAAAAGACCAAAAGTGTTAAATTGGGCCATAAACGGGCTCTTATCTCAATTGGGCCTCCGCAGTTTTGTTACCAATTGGGCCTCCTTTTTTTTAGAAATTGGGCCTATCCAAAATATCAGAAATGAATCATCCGCACGCTATTCGTCCTCCTTCCGTTCTATTTCACTTCTCTTGCTTCCAAAATCCACGCACACTAGTTCTACACTTCCTCTCTCTAAATATTTCAATTTTTTTTTTTGAGTATTTATAAAAAATATGCATTTAATTTTCCCTCCAAAACCCCAGTATTTATCCTCCAAAATCTGTAATTTTAGCTCACCAAGCTTCTCAAATGCTTCTTCGCTTCAAGTTATAGTTCATGCCTCTCGTCCTCGTTTGAGACCAAGTTATTTGATGAAAAAAATTAGGGTTCGGTCAGAATTTGATGCCAAAGTGAATGGAGCTCTGTCCACTGATTTTGACCCTCGGTTCCTTGACAGGGTTTGTTTTTAAAATTTGCATTCTTCGGACACTACATTTACTTCTAGTAATTATCCGTATTGCATGTTTAAGTTCGAAAAGGTTAAATTTTAAAGTTAAACATGTGCTGAGAAAGTATTTTTTGATTGTTCTCTTTAATTTATCATGTAATTGTGCTTCGAATTTGTACACTTGTAGCATGTGTTTTAATTATTTAGCTCAACTATGGATGAATTAGGGATTATTTTGATTCATTTATGAACTAGAGTTTCTCTGGAATCAATTGGAGAATATATGGTTTTATTAATTCAAATCTGAAATTACTAAATTATTTTTTTAGACCATGCTTTAGTTTATTACTTGTATGGATTATTCATAGACAAATGTTTTTTATTAGTTAGCGAAGATTGTACTTTGTTAGCTATGACAGATGAATTATTTTTGAAGCTAGTAGTTATAACTGAGTTGGACAATAAAAACCTGTCTTTCCATTTGCATTGGATTGGCACAACAAGTTCATCCACACCCGATGTTGAATGCCACAAGAATTAACTTGATAAGTTCACGGTGTTCAATAGAGAACAATGGTTGAAAGCACAATGCCTCTTAATTGTATAATAATCTCAAATTGTCAAAAAGTCCATCCATTGAATAATGAAGCCCTATTTATACTAATGGCTAGAAAGTCTTGTAAAAACGTAATTAGGTTACAAAATATTGTAAAATTGGAAAGAAATAGAATTTTAGTCTAACAAAAAAAATTCGCGGAAAAAGGAAATTTCTCTGTTTGAACCATGCGGTCGCATAGTACATTTTGGTGCGGTCGCATGGAAGCCCAATTTTGGCCCCTCGAGTCTCAGTAGGTTGCTATGCGACCGCATGGCTGAAATAACTATGCAGTCGCATATTTATGAATTTCAGTCTCCTCTTTCTCTGTCTCGATCAACGTGATCCATTGGAATTCCGCCCCCAGCCCAACATGGAACTTGATGTTTGGCTTACCCCGGTCAAAGTATCGTCCACCATAGCTTGAGCAAGTAATCACATCATCTCTTTAACCCGCTTTGCCCTCGAACGTGTCATTGGACCTCCTTCGACAATCAAAGGATCTCGTCTCGGGCTCGGCTTCGTCGGGCTCATCTCCTGGATCATATCACTTTCATTTCTGTGCAGTCTTTGACTAATATAAACGGGCTTTTGAGAGGATTCTTTAATCAACAAAAACAATGAGTAGCATTATCATGAAGTAGTGGTGGTCAGGATATACCTGCAGCATGGACGACATACTGATGGGTCTAGAATACTGTGAGCCTTCCCCTAAACTTTTTCACGTCATCCCTTTTCTGTAATGATCTCTTCAAGTGAGTGCATGACCACCCATTTCACATGGTCTCACCTTGTATATGTCACCCTATCACAAAACACCCAATGGGTTTGTACTAATTTTTTCTTTTCGTAGCGCCCAAATTTTTTGGTGATAAAGGAATATGATAATTGTATGCATGCTCGCATCTGACAGTCTATAGACAATTCATCTTGTAAACGCAATTACTAGCAACAGGAATTGATTGCTAAAGCGAACTGGTGAATCTAAATTTCAGATGAATACACCGGGGGATTTCTTTTGCATTACTGTAAGATGTGGTCTATCTATTATGACAATTTTCTACATTTCTTTTCTTAACTTTGTTTTCAGAACAATGTAATCCACACAACAACTGTTTTCCACTGCTGTTTGTTAATACCAAAGAGCAATTTTTCATTTGCGTCTTGGAGTCCCAGGTCCTGGGACCCAATCCACCTTATAAGAAGATTGAAGCAGGAGTGTCAAGTTGTAGAGTGGGTAATAACCTAATTATAAAAAGGAGAAATGTTCTGTACATATTATAGCTGTACAAACAGTAAGCTTTGACATTAAGTTAGAAAAGATTGGAGCTTTCACGTGAGCTGCACTGCATAAGAGTCTATAATTCTTTCAGAAAAGATTTACTAGCTTTCCTGGAACGTCCACTTCTCTCATTTTTACTGAAAACTTCCTCTTTTCTTTTCTTTGTTATTTATGAGGCTGTAACACATGTTGTCTACATAGTATATTTATATGACACTACTTATTACTATCTTACTGTGTAAAATTTGTGATTCAGCAAAAAGCACTTGATGCTGCTATGAATGACATAAATAGCTCATTTGGGAAAGGAAGTGTTACAAGATTGGGAAGTGCTGGTGGAGCTCTAGTGTAGGTGTTGTTTTTTTATGATAATTTTGCTGTATCACGTTTTACTTGTTTTTATCACGATTGCTGTTTCTTACGCTTCCTTTTCCTTGTGCAGTGAAACTTTTCCAAGTGGCTGCTTAACTCTAGACTTTGCTTTAGGCGGTGGACTTCCAAAAGGAAGGATTGTTGAGGTGTTACATTTAGTACCTTAATGCTCTTATCCATCTAATTTTCTGTGGTTGCAACCCCTGTGTCTTTCTGTTTTTAGAAGCTGTGACACCAAAGGTCTGATAATAACAATGCATTAACATTCTACTGATGTACATGTATTTATCATTGTGGTCCGCAACATATACACTGCCAGAACTTTTACCAGATATTATGAGCTGCCGGATACTGACTCAACTGCACTTGATATAGACATTCCTTAGGCAGTTAGGCCTCAACCTGTCGTTTCCTTTTACGTTAGTGGAATAGCTAAGTGATATAAATAATGATAGACTACTTTCATGGAGTAAATTTAAACATTTTCTATTTAAGATCAAACGATTCCATCGAACTTAATAAGGTTTTGCTGTGTGTGTTCTGAAAACAGTGATAAATAGTTTTTCATTAGTTAAGCATTCAGCATATCAAGGAGCTGCTGCTGATGAAGCCTGATAATCTTGTGCCTTTTCTTTTCAGATATATGGGCCAGAAAGTAGTGGAAAGACCACTCTAGCACTCCATGCGATTGCAGAAGTGCAGGTCTAGTATGTGATTTGATTTTACTGGTATCTATGTGTATGCAACATCTCCGAAAATGCATATACACCGAAAATGCATATACAAATATTGAAGTGCATTTATATACATATTTAAGAATTATTCAACTACTCTTCACTGAAAGAACAACTTGAAATTTTTTTATTTTCAACCTGCAGAATCTTGGGGGTAATGCCATGCTTGTTGATGCTGAGCATGCTTTTGATCCAACATACTCAAAAGCATTGGGAGTAGATGTAGAAAATCTGATTGTTTGCCAGCCTGATAATGGAGAGATGGCACTAGAGAGTAATTTGCTTTGCTTGTTAAGATTGTGACAAATAGTACAACACTATTCACTGTAGTGAGCTTTTTGCTGAGCTAGTACGTGGAGAAATAACTATTTCTCCTGTTTTATACGTTACAGTTGCGGATCGTATGTGTAGATCTGGTGCCATCGATCTTATTTGCATAGATTCAGTCTCAGCACTTACTCCACGAGCTGAAATTGAAGTATGTTACGAATTCATATTTTATAATGTTTAAAAGTTTGTGATATTCTTTTGAAAGCCTGAACCTTTCCTGGTATTTCTTTTTCCATAGGGTGAAATTGGAATGCAACAAATGGGTTTGCAAGCACGCCTTATGAGTCAAGCACTGCGTAAAATGTCAGGCAATGCTTCCAAAGCTGGATGTACACTCATATTCCTCAATCAAATAAGGCACAAGGTTTTTTTTTTTTTAATTAATTAATGGCTGTTATCTGCTACATACATTTGAAAGAGAATGGCTAATCTTGTTTGCTAAGAATTTGGATGTCAGCAGATGAATGGAATTGGTTTTGTGTACCAATCTTCTATACTTAGCACCTTACTTGATCTGACTTCTCCATCTCAATTTGGGTTTTTCTTATCTGAAAGCTTACAAGGATACTCTTTTGGATTTAACCAGATTGGTGTATATTATGGAAATCCTGAGGTTACCAGTGGTGGAATTGCTTTGAAGTTCTTTGCATCTGTCCGACTTGAGATACGTCCTACTGGAAAGATAAAGTCGGTAAGCCTAAAATCTGCTCAATCTATTTTTATATCTCCCCCTTTTATACTGTTATTTTAATTCATAGTGTTTGAAGATCTTGGCAATGAACACATCCGTGTTTGTTTTAGGTTAAAGGAGATGAAGATATTGGACTTAAAGTTCGCGTGAGAGTTCAAAAGAGTAAGGTGAGTAGCTCCAACAACAAGAACATATGTCCAGTGTCCTGTATTGTTAATTATATTTCTGACCACTCCGTAGGTTCCCTTAGCACATCTTGTGCTTAATGTGATTTAGTTTTCCATGGAAATCTGGTATTTGTTCATTTTGAATATAAATGACTTTTATGCACTGTCATAATTGAACCCACATTTTTAAAATTCTATTGATGTATAATCTTATCTTAACTTCACCTTTTCTTCTTTTTTTATGGGCATACTGAAAATTTATAGTGCCTAAGAGTTCTTTGCAGCCTCCATTTACTTTTCTGAATTATGTTTTCAATACTAGGTGCCATTTATTCTTCTAAACAATATTTGTTATAGGTGTCAAGACCTTATAAGCAAGCTGAGTTTGAAATTATATTTGGGGAGGGAGTCAGCAAGCTGGTATGGCTGCATACATAGTTTTCTTTATATTGCAGTGGCCATTGTTTCCCTTAAAAAATCTTTTGTATTATTTTTGTGTCCATATTCAGGGCTGCGTTCTGGATTGTGCTGAAATAATGGATGTTGTCTTGAAGAAGGGCTCGTGGTACAGCTATGGAGATCACAGGTTTTCTTTATCATAAATGGCTGAAATGATTAGACGAATCTCACATGCATTGTGCTAGAACCATTAAATGATCAAGCATTAAATTTAGTTGTTTGATTCATTCACTTCTAGAAAACACAAATAATGAATCTACGTATTATTTGCTGCTTCAAACTTGCAGCTCCTTAGCGAAGTGCCAGTGCCCTTGAGCATGAGATTAAAATTGTTTTAAAAGTAACATATGGTCAAATGTATTCTTCACTTTAGTGTAATATATATTTGACAACTTTTCCTCTTAGGGTGGATCTGGGGTGAGGATGGGTAATTGGGTTCTATATAACAAGGCAGTAAAAGAGATTTGTTTGGAAATATATTTATATCATAGTAAAATCTAAAAACTGAACTCTGCATCTCGGTTGATATAGTATTTGGATTACTGTAAGCTCTCTTAATTATTCCAAGTCTTTTCAATGTGATAACTGTCTTGCAATTTTATTTAGATTATTTGTTATGCCTCTTGTTTCTTGTTTATATATTTAATGTTTGAATGAAGATTGGGACAAGGAAGAGACAGAGCATTACAGTACCTGAAAGAGAATCCTCTTGTCTCTGAAGAAATAGAGAAGGTATGGTACACGCACAGCGTATCCTGTAACTTGAATAGTGACTATTAAAAAGTGCTTCTCCTCTTTGTATATTGTTCTAGAGCACACATTATGCTACTTAGTTGTGACCTGGTTTAACTATTTACTATTTGTGAGGAGACGAGGATATATGATTTATTTATTTATTTGGGCAGAGAGTTAGGTCTATGGTAACAGAGGGCACCGGACAATTAGGGACCTCTCACATTAAGTTGTCGCCACCACAACCTCAAGAGGACGATGTTTTTGAAGAAATTCAATAGGATTAAATTTAGCTTTGCTGGGAGATTGGTCATGATGGGTGTTCGAGGAGAAAGGTACAAATGTTGAAAGGGAGGCACATACTTGATCCTCGTTCAAGTTGGTTTGATTTGTTTAAATCATTTGCCCCATCTTGACTTTTGGATTAAAGATTGAATTGCACAATTTTACATTAGATTCAATTCAGCACGTTGGTTTGTATTTCATTCAACCATATGCTGATGCCAGATAGGAAAAGAAGATAGGGATTTTCTTCTCATGGGGATCTTGGGGGTGTAAAGTTTTGAGATCTACTGAGGAGAAATTGTAATACTCAAACCGCACTTTGAAAAGTTCTTTCCAATTCCACCTTCCATCTGCCTTTCACGACGATGCTTTCATGCTTTAATATATTCTTGTCTTAAAACTTTATGGTTTCTTCAATATTTGTGTATTGCTTCTGTTGATGGTCATAGAAATGGTGGCATCAGGAGGTCGAGGTTTGATGAGGTTGTTGGGGGTACGCTCGTCCCTGTGCGTTTAACGAAGGATTTGCAATATGCATTCCTTAACTGGTGCATTCACAGCATAGTACAGAAACAATATCAAAGAAGAAAAAAATCTATTTTTTGTAGTATCGAGTATTATCTAGTACTACTACCAAAAATGCACTTATTGTTTAGAATTACCGTTGTCTCAGACCATAGGATAATCTGTTTTTCCGGGTTCCTCTTCCCAGTTGTGGTATTTTCTGGTGTTGCATGGATCTATGTGACCCTAAAGAGTACAACTAAATATTGCACATCCATAACATATTACAGACGGTATTAGAATCAACAATCTTTATTTTTTCCTAAAAAATTCCTTGATGCAAGCTAGATTGGACATTTTAATTGCTGAAATAATGGTCTACTGTGCCAATGCACTTGTGTTGTAAATAAGAAGGGCACCTCCTGCAAGAAGACCAGCCAGGGTGACACCCCAGATGGCCAATCCAGTGGTACCTGCATTTCATATATTTAATACAATTTTTTTTTTCATTAAACCACTATTACATAGATTAAAAATGAAAATATTCAAACCCTTAAAATTTAAAAGCATGTTTACCTCCAACACGTGCATCCCCACTTGGAGACCAATCATCAGTGTGTGTAGATGGGACTGCATTTAAGTCGAGTAAAAATTGAGTTGCCTTACGATTGGAGTAGATTAGGGAACACAAAAGTAATGTGTAAATAGCTAATTTGTTGAAGTGAACTATACATAATACAACTTACCAAATGTGCAAGTAGAGTGCGGTACTTCACTTGTATGCTGGGACGGATTCAAGATCGAATTCCAAGCCGAGCTAATACGTAGGCTGGGGACTGGACCGTGCTTGGTCAAATAGGAGCTTAATAAAAAATTCAATGAACAATCTTGAATTATCGATGATTGTGATGATGAGGACAAGCTTAGTAATGATATTGTACTATTTACAAAAGGTAATATATATTCTCGAGTTGAAATAAATGAGTCCAATGGAGATTCTATATCGGATGACACGGAAGATGACTTGGATGTAGAGAAATTTGAATTAAAATCCGATAAAGAGTTAAACAATATTTAAGATTTTGTTAAGTTGATGTTCGTGTCTAGTCTAATTGTACGAATTTGTTAACAAATAATTGTAGTATTTATGATTTTAAGCAATAATTTTTTTTTTTATTTTTTTTGAAAATTTGAAAAATATTTATAAAGTTTAAAAAATGCATTATTTTATTTATTTATTAGTTTAGAATATTAAAATGATATTAAAATTGGAAAACACATAATTATACATATGTTTTGCATATACGCACATTCTTGTAATGTTTGATACTTGACCGAAACACATTGTCATACATTATGCTACTTTGGTGGAAATAACATGCATTCTGAAACAAGTCCCCATGAATATTTATGGACGAGTATGAGGTACGCTGGAAAAACAAATAGACTGATTTAGAACATAGCACAACATTAGACATGTGGAATAGTTTCCGTGGTGGTGGACCACCTCTCACCACCACCAAAGTCTTGAACGTGGCATGACCCAGTCAAATAGGAGCTTATGGTGTATTTGAGCTACATTATTTTGAAAGAATGTATTCTGAAATAGTAGATTTATGGAGAATGTGTGGTTGAAAAAGAAGGAAATATTATTAATGTGATGTAAAATATTATTTTATTGAAAAATGTATGGTTAAAAATGAGAATGAAAATTATAATTTGTATCAAACAGGTACTTAACGAAAGTTTTTCGGTTTGTTCACATTGGACAAGAATTGAACAGTGTCAGTATGTCACAAACAATCTGAACACAACTTGGTCAAGAGTCATGACACTGGATTGAATTTTAAACGGCCACCCTGTTGCTTTGCTCATGTGGCGACTGGCAATGAAAGTCTCGATTGGCAGACGTTCCAACTCCCAAACCGTGGACTTTTTGAAGACTGGTATATCATTATTTTCTTTTAATCTGCTGCACGGTTGCACCGCAAAACTTTCTTATTATCTACATCCTCAAGCTCTCGATTTCACCTGCTTAATTTTCTGAGGTATTTTTCTCATCTGGGTTTGTTTTGATATGTTGTTTTCACTGTTATTTCTTTGATTTTTGTTTAAATTGTTGTGGCAGTGTTACTATGTTTTGGTTCTGTGAATCACTGTTTGGGTTGGAGCTTTTTTTTTGGCTTTTTAATTGGCAAAATTAAATCAAGAGAAGGGTGATTAGGATTTAGGAATGTAAAGTTAATGATTTTTGAAAAGTAGAGGTTAAGGTGTTATGATTTAAAAGAAGAGTTTTTTTCCACTTATAATCCAATCTTTTTACCTCCCTTTTTTCATTTATCTGTTTTGGTTATACTGTGTTCAATTGTTGTCATGCCACTTTTGTGATCTTTTTGTCTTGCATTTTGGCTGGTAATAGCTAAGAAACAGTGGTAAAATTGGATTTTTTTTAATCTTTCTTTGGTGGATATGTTGAAAAACGTTTGCGTGGATGAACAAATTTGGTATTTTTCTTACATTCTATCTGTTGAATTGATGTCATCTAAAAGCAATTGGTGTCGAGTGTGGGTAGGCTAAACTTTTTATGGCATTGGATCATCATCCCAACTTGCTCCCCAACACAATCCATAAAACTTGGTTCTTTGGCTACGGGGAAAATCAATTGTTAGTATGTAAAAAATGCCATTTTAAGAATATAAGTTAATCGGAGATCCAAATGTTTCAGAAAAGCCGATATGGGTACTTAATTTCAGCTATATGTAAAGCAGTTAAAAGAATTTGAATGTTGAAGAAATTTTGCAGAAAGATTCATTCCAAAATTTCTATAACAACTGTTGTTTCTTATGTTTTTATCAGTCTTATATTTTGCACTATAATTCTATGAGGTCATGAGATAATAAGCTAATAAAAATGGAATTCAATCCCATATCGTATTGAGTGGAGCGATACATTTCATGAGCTAATTACTACTCTTCGGAGTTCAATTTAGTCAATGGTGTAAATGTGTCTCTTTATGTCATGTTTGGCTAAGCTTCACTACAGTACTTTTAAGCTTCTTTTTTGCCAATCATATTTAAAAGTTACTTTCTTTTTAATAATAGAACTTACTTTTAGCCAAACAAGCACTTAATGTATCACATAGCTTCACATGTGAGTGAACAAGCATGTGCAAACCGGTAGACAAACATACCGTGTTATAAAATGGACTCCATTGCCAGACCAGTTAGACGGAGTGATTGCTTTTACTAGTATAAATTATTATTGGTCCAACACTAAACTATGTGAGACAAGTTCTATTCACGGGGTCTCATCAATGCATTCTTTCATGACCCCTTTCTTGTAAATCTCGATCATAAATTTTAGAACTAAATATAATTATGAATTGTTTTGGCAGGCCGTGTTTGGTTTTTCTGAAGCATTTTCATTGTAGTTCCCGAGAGGGAATTCATTGTGTACCTGTAGCGATGAATTGCTTTTCCTTCTTGTGTAGTAGAACATCAAATCCACCAACTAGACATTCATCTGAGCTTGATGATGGTAAACCCCAAAACTTCTCTATGCAATTCCAT
>CAIGRS010288908.1:0-11410 GCA_903798395.1 Fraxinus floribunda
ACTTTCTTCCATTTTGGTCCATTTTCACTTTTTTCTTCCAAATTACGCCATGTCCATATAATTTCCACCTAGATCAAAATATGAGCGTAATGAGTACATTTTGACATGAAATCAACATACGAGCTCATAAAATAAGGAGTTAAAAATATGCATTTTACATTCCTATCAGGAGTCGAACCCGTTACTATCCTTAAAGATTATTGGAATCCTTACCATTAGGGCACTTGCTGAGTTTGATATTATTGTTAACATAATAATATATATTAAGTTTTAAATATTAATAAACAACCCCGCCCTTACGATTACTGATTGTCGATGTTAACCGGTCAACGTCCGTCCAGGCTGAACTTCAATGCTGGGTTTGCCCCTGGTGCCACCTATGATTCTTGGCAGGAAATTTTGATTTCATTTCTTTTCTAAACTTATCTCCTCTCCTATGAAAAAGCCTACCATTCATTACTGAACTTCATTCGTGTTTCAATCTCAAAGTGGGTCCAGGTCTATTGTGTTCATAAGCACTGGGCTCATTTGTTTGGGGAAGAGAACCACTTGTGGTATGTGGCTCTCATTAGGAGTTTTCAGCTTGCTAGCCAAGCTAAAAGATGGCCAGGTCTTCTGTAAATAAGTCGTGTAAGAGACTTCTTTTTCTTTTTCTTGGAAATTTTGAAATTTATAAATTATAATCATGCCATTAATGACCAACATTTCTTCACGGTTATTAGAATTTAAACGAACTTTTAGTGAGTGTTTTTGGGTATGATATATTTTTCAACACCTATTTGATGTTTTCTGTTTTCTTCGTTCAAAAGGTCAACAAAATAATATTAAAGCACTTGTAGAAAAAAACAAACTAAATCGTTTTTTAACCATAATCTGTCTATACTAAGAAACGAAATAGTGAACAAGGAAAGTCGAATATTCCAACAATTTCTTCTACCGTGGTTTTCGAAAAGTTCAATTTCAATACATATATTTCACTGAAAGATTTGTTGGTAGTCTTTTAGTTTGAGGTGAATCATTTGTGAACATATTTGTATGGTGCTATTTTGTGCAGGCACACAATTTTTCAATAGACTACAAGCCAGAGCTTGAGGTTGAGAGAGAATTTTAAAAGCCAGTGTTTTATCCAAGAAGGATGTGTTAATGGTAGATCAAATCTTGCAAGAGTTATAGGTGCTGTGGAAGATCTATTCAACAATTTTATTTTTTTCCGGATTTATGTCAGACTCTGAAAGGCCATAAGTTGACTCATTCTCTATCATATAAGATGCATTGTAGACTACATTATTAATTATTGAACAGATTGATCTAGATATAATTGGTAATACTAATTATGTATACAAACATCCACTACAACAAAAACAACATGCGGCAACATTCAAAAAACGTCGTCGTATGCCTAGGCAACGTTTGGACGTGTGTTGCAAATTGAGGTGTTGTCGTAAAGTAGAAAGATACTGTTTTTTTTTTTAAAATGTTGCCAAAGACCTACGGCAACGTTTTTTAAACGCTGCGAAAAGGTCTTTGGCAACGTTTAAAAAAACGTTGTCGTAGGCCATATTACAATTTTTTTTAAAACAATTTACGTAAATTGGCCGGCAAAATTGAAAAGACTCCTTTTGAACAAATTTTAAAATTGCATAAAAATTGATAATTTTATTACAAATTTTTGAATCCATACACTTGAACATTAAAATGTAATACAATATCACCTAAATAAAAAGGAGTTTTAAAATGAAATAAAATTTTGGACAAACAAAAGCAAATATGAAAATGCTACCCTAAGAACTTCACAGCGTTCCCACTACATTTAAAAGAACTTGCATTAGCTGTTTTTCATCACCAATAGCATACTCTAGCAATAACACTTGGCGAGAGTCTTTTAACATCAGTTTCTTTTGACATTTCTTCTGCCTATAACTTCTTTATTGGTGTTCCAGTGGCTCGTCTTGAAGAGCTTTGCCCCAGCTCAACCATGAACTGCATCGGTCATTTATAATTTATCATATGGTAAGAGTCACTACATGCAAAAAGAAAGGCACAACATCTCTTTGCATGTGAATACAAATATCAATGATTACTAGATACTCGGAGAGCTAACAAATCATACAGATCAAAATACGCATACACGCACCATATCATTCCCAGTGGTTCCACCAACAGGAGTTTGAGAATCAGAAGACAGTCTCTGAGCAGCTTTGTTGAATTCCTGGAAAAGTCCAAATCATAAGAAATTGATTGCAAGACTTATAAATGTAGTCGAAGGCTATCAATCACTAATAATTCTGGAAAGAGTCTGTCAATGGAAAGAGTTCTCCAGATGCAGATCTCAAAATGGATTAAATAGAACACATTCATCCAAAATTGTAAACTAATTGAAAGACTCCATCAGTTCATTGGAAGCAGGAAATCAAAATACAAAGTTCTCTTTTCTCAGTCTAAAATTGTGAACTATATGTTGAAAGAATCATTTTAAAAATTTGGAAAATTGTAAGATGCGCTTAAATAGAATTTAAAGGAAAATTTAAATAAAACTAGTGCAGGTTCTCCTGAAAGACTATGCCCAGCTATGATAATTTATCATTAAGAAGAAAGTTCTATATGAAAAAGGGAACAAAATAATGCTGATACCATTACCAAAAAAAATAAATAAAGTCCCTATTTAATTCCACTTGATACTACACTTTATCAAAAGTATGTTCAACACTTGTACTCAACTCGTGTCATTTATAAACTTTACGTTTAACAACGGCATGAAATAGAAATTAAACAGTTCAACAAAGATTATTTTCCTATGCTCCAGCACTTCTGATGACAATTATTTATTTGAATTCATTTACTTCAACTTAATCCTGTATAACTCAATTCTTTGTTAGTTTCTGTACAAAATTGTTTTTTGTTATTGTTTACTAATAAAACAAGTGGATTTTTTTGTTATTTTTTAGTAATAAAACAAGTGGATTCACTCGTAATACTGTCTTGCTTTACTTTGTTGCTTTATTTCGTGTGTACATTGTACAAATCGGTGGGCCGACTAAGTGTGATCTTAGTACCATCAAAAGCGAAAATTTGGCTAAGTATTTTACTTGGATTTCGTCCCTGTGATAATTGGTATTAGAGTCTCGTTGCAGTTGTTGGGTTTCGCTTACAGACATGGCTGCAAATCAGAATCCCAAGGATCGGGTTTCTGCATTGGAGGATTTTGTTGGTATCCCTATGACCGACAGTGTAGTCAGTTTGGCTGCATAGGTCCATGCATATGATGATGTTCACACAGAACTAAGGGCTCAATTCGAGGAGTTTGCTAGCTGAGTTGACGAAAGACAATCTTCGTTCATGAAAGATTTGTTGGAATTAGCGGGAAACTCAAAGGCTCGGTTTGATGCCCTTGAGAGTGATATTTACTTGCTGAAGTTGGCCCTAAACAGTACTAATGTGCGAGAGGTAGTGGGTGTTTCTAAAATTCGTGTTCCGAAACCAAAGCAGTTCAATGGTGCTCGTAATGCCATGGAGGGTATAAATCAATGTCTCTACAGTCGGCTGTGTTTTGACTGTAATAGTGGTGGTAGGTGCAATAGAAGGGTGTTTTACCTCTGTTTCTAGGATCGAAACTTCATCCCTACCCCTTCCTTCTTGGGCCAATTGGTGGTAAAGTCGTTCCCGGGGTATCTCTGTAACAAGGTTTACCTCCTCATAGGCCAAGGCGAGTATTGCATTTAATGTTGTTGCGGCCGAGTCTATCCTGAAGTGAATGTAGTCGTCAGGATGTCCTGGTGTTCCATCAGGTGTGAGATAAGGCCTTTACCCCACTGCCTTTAAGTATGTGGGAGTCCTCGACTTGCCCTAATACGATGATCTCTCAATCCCTCATTAATGATCTCGCGTCTTATCGTTTCTAGTAAGGCGTCATAACTAGTCCGGTATTTTTTTGTACGTCCCTCCAAAAGAGAGAGGTCATATCCAGTCCTACTCTAGGGCTGTCAAACTTCTCTATCGGTTACTTGCATACAGTAGGTCATATCATTCGTAAAACGAGATAGAAAGCTTTTCAAGGACACTCTTTGTTGTTGCCTTATATCTTGAAGACGTTGTACAGGCCATTCTCCTGCCTTGCTTATCACGAAACATTTGAGGAAAGCCTTTTCGAAGTCCAGCCAGCTTCTAATACTTCTTGCTGAAAGCTTGGTATACCATATCTCAGCCGTCCTGCTTAGGGTCAAGTGGAATGCTCTGAATTTCACAGCAGGAGTTGAACATCTTAGGCTCATGTGAGTTTTGAAGTTGTTGAGGAGATTTGCAGGGTCACATCTTCCATCGTATTTGAGGATTTTTGGAAGTGTGAAGTGACTTAGAATAGGGTCATCCATGATCCCTTGAGATAAGGGCAAATTGACATCAACATCATCGAGGTTACAAGTGAAAGCCCAAGAATGGCTAACAAAGAGGGGGATGAATTGTTTATTAAAACTTTTTAGAAGAATTAATCTAAATTCAAGCAAGGAAAGACTAAATAGACAAATTCAAATAATAAGCACAAATGTAAATGATATAAGTAAAAAGGGAAAGATGATGCAAACGATATATGTGTAAAAGTTTGATCTAAAGCAATTATCTACGTCCTCTGTTACTAAGCTCTCCGACATGAGCAAGACATTTTCACTATGTTGACTAACTTATGGTGCAATCCAATCATTTACAACACTTTTGGTGACTTACAAACAAAGAGCACCGATCCTTATACAATGTTGAGCTTTACGGGATCTCAACACGATCCACAACTTTAAACGGAAGTTGATTTTACAATTTGAAACCTCTCTCTTAATAAGTGATATGATCAAATTAAGTACCAGAGAGAAATAATCTAACACTTTAATAAATAGCATTGGATGAATATTGAGTGTTAGGTAAGAAAAACTTTGATGAATAGAATGATTTTCAAAAATTAATTCAATTAAAAGCTCTTCAAATTAAATGATTTGATAAAGATAAATAAATGTAGCTGTACTCAAAAATATGTCACATAAATGCTCTTAAAAGTGTTGTATTGAATATAGAGTGAAGGCATATTTATAGTAGTCAAAATTCCAAAATTTCTGACCAACCAGACGATCCATCTGGACGTTCGTATACTAAATCAGACGGTCAAACTAGTCATTTTAGGTCAGAAAGGGTTAAAAATTTGACCGTTGGATGAACTAAACATCCGCTAGCCCAACAGGACGTCCGCTTGTACAATGTTTTTTGGATTTTTCTTTCTTGATTATTTTGAAAAGCGTAGGCTTTTAATAACATTTTCACTTAATTTTTCAAAGTAACTAGTACTTGTAAAAAGTTTAAATGTCAAGGTGAGATTCTTATCTTTTGAAAAATAATTTTTATGCAAGTGTTTTCAATAAGTTTTTTTTTTCGTGCATAAAAATTCAGCTTTCGAGCTTTTAGTTATCCATTGCTAAGGATTAAAACATTTACCTTTATGTATGAATCCAAAGCATCTAAATCAAATATCTTTAATGAATACTCGATTTGACGTGAATGTTTGATTTGTTCTTGTCTATGATTGATTTGACTGAATGCTCGGCTTTCATTTATATTTTCTTTGATTGTACATTGCGAGTATTTGGTAGCGATCGTTTTGTCTCTAATTTATCAACTTAGTCATAATAGCTATGAAGACTCGAATTCAATTGTTAGAGATAAAAACAAGTTGTTTGTTATAAACAAGATATAAGATCAACCACAGGTCAATAGCATGACTTTTATGGTTAATCAAAATCTTCATCTCTTCTGGCTTGAGGCTCCCGAGGTGGTTGGGACGGCCCTACTCGATTCTTGGCATCTTTCACCCTCCTCTTGTACCTATTTCTAGGTGGATTCTAGGGCATGTCGCCATGGACATATTCGCTTTGCATTTCAGACTGGTCTTTACAGCCTATTTCTAGGTATGAAGGGAAGCTGAATCTGCCTATTTCTAGGCATTCATGGGCTTAACCGGTTGAAAACATTTGTGTATTTTTTAGGCATGTTTTCCCTTTCATAATTTTGTGGAAAGTTGAATGGGACCTCATTAGGTTAATTAGTTGCATTGTTAGTGGAAGTGTCAACTCCAACCTCTCTCACTTGAGTGGCTTCCTCCCAAGCATATTGTTGATAAACCATTTGATTTTGAACTTTCTCTTCGCAATAGTAATTTCCCCGTGGGATTTGGGGAGGATATGGGAGGTGAGCACTCCCTTGAGCTTCATACGGGGCATGGGGTATTTCCCCTAGTTTTGCATGTTCCTTAGTAGCTCTTACATGGAAATGTTCTGTTACATTGAGTCTGGATGCTTTCCTGGATCTGCCTCGCCGATGCCCTGGATGAGGTCGAAGACAAACCGTTGGAGTGAAATGCAAAGGTTCCTCTTCTTCAGGGCGTTTCATAGCTCTCCAAAGCGCTAATTCTCCATTATTGGAGTTCATGATAACATTGGCTTTTCTTTTGAATCAAATAATACTCATTTCTCAAGAAATATACCAAGTTCCAATAAACGATTTTCCTTGAGTTTTTTTGTGGTTCTTTCTTCAAGAACAAACTTTCTTTCTTCCTATTACTTTTTCCACATGTTTTTTTTGTGGCTGAATGTATCGTTTCCCAAAGACGGTTGTGGCTGAATGTATCGTTTCCCAAAGACGATGTCAATCTGTTAACCCCATTTTTGTAATGATTACACAATAGATGCAAGACCCACTCGCACCTTCGCAAGCAAATTTCTACAAGTTTTGATCGGATATTCGGGTGGGTTAGGATGATTTTATGGACATGAAAGATGATTTACGGCACGAGATAAAAATGTTCGAGCACCGACAGTTCGATTAAAGATTGTTACACATGAACAAAACATTCATCAACTCAACCAAAACTGAAGTAATTTGACTCAAGCAAATAAAATATGAAGTAAGTCAAAAAAAAGGGGAGATTTAGCATGGATTTTTAGTGTTAAAGGTTTCATTATTCTTGAAATGGTATAAGTTGTGAGCATTTATAGAGTTCAGGCCGAAGTAGTAGCTGTTGGATAACAATAACGTGGCCTTATCCCTCAAAAAATTACAAAATCAAGTACCTCACGCTTAGTGGGGGTTATTGTTCATGATATCACATAGAGACTTTTCCCTTTACAAATTTTCACTAAGAAAATAACTGAGAGAAAAAGATGAAGAACAGACGAAACAGAGAGAAGAATCTCGAAGAAAAATTACTACAATCTTGCTACATGTACATCAAATTTAACATCAAGTTTGACATTGTTGTGAGGTGGTAATTTGTTATACGTCGATTTTAATAATTTTTAAACAATTAATAACACAGATTTCGATACATCATAGTGTCTACCTTAATGTACACTTTGAATGCACAACTAGTATAATTAAAACTACTAATGTTTCACACTTCTCTCAAATGAGAGAAATATCGTATTTATATGACTTAAGACCCAAATCTGGATCCAACGGTCCAGCCACTATCACATGTCACAATTCAGGCTAATGAATTAACATATTTGTACAATTGTTTGACAATATTGATGTTGTCAAAATCTGAACTATTGATTTAGAAAATAATTTTTAAAATGAATGAATGTGATGTTGCAAAGTGTAAGTTGTCATCCAAGATTGTAAACAAAGATTATATAAGTAGCATGATTGATGTTTGATTTAATACGCAAAGTGTGAATGCATAAACACGATTTAATCAAGTCTTCAAAATCAGTTAGATCAAGAAATGCGGGTAGCGTCACCACATCGACCACATTAACTTGAGCCATTTCATTAGGCTCAAAATTAATCAGCAAATCAAAATCCTTCAGAGTGTACACTATTGTGAGGACAATTTTGTTACTGCTCCCTCTTCTTCAACAAGATTTTGATACATATCCAAAATGGTCGAGGTTGATATTCTTTCATCCATGAAATGGTTGATGTTCAATGGCCCATAAAAATGGCCTGAGGGGATGATCTTGTTGCGGTACTATCTCACTTCCTTTCGGTCAAGGATGTAAAGAAAAGCGTATTTCATGAGGGTACGAGGATAAGTATAGTTCAAGAGGCTTAATTCCCATGAAGCATTCAGAATCACCAAGAGAGGAGAAATTTTCTGAAGTAGAAGTAAATTCAATGATTAGTTTGAGGCAATGCTCAATGTGCGAAAAAAAGACTGACAAAGAACAATCCATTTGTCCTGGCCATTGTTGTGCAGCATTTGCTGAACTTCTCTATGCCGACAGCAGCCCTGGAATGTAGCACACAAGGAAACTTGTGGACTTTACAAAGAAATGATGGAAAGAGAAGAGGAGTTAGCAATTGAAGACCTTAACATTTGATTGTTTAGTAGAACAACCCTACAAATGGCTGGATTCACTGGGAATCCACTGGAAAGGCATATGGAGAAATTCAATAATTAGTTTTAGGCAATGTTCAATGTTCGAAAAAGAGATTAACAAAGAACAATCACTTTGTCGTGGCCATTGTCGTGCAGCATTTGCTGAACTTTCTATGCCAACTGCAGCCCTCGAATGTAGCACCCGAGGAAACTTGTTGACTTTACAAAGCAATGATGGAAAGAAAAGAGGAGTTGGCAATGAAGATCTTAACATTTGATTGTTTAGTAGAACAACCCTACAAACAGAGGCGAACCCAGCACCTGACCAGCCTCCACGGCCACCCGTGCTGGATCCGCTTGGAGCTTCAGGTGGCCCGTCGCCGTCCGCCGTCCGCCAAGAAGAAATGGAAAAAAAGACCAATGTTTTGAAAATCGAGCCGATCATCGACCCGGAAAAGGTGAATGGTCAATGGTCAAAAGGTTCAATCAGGGTCGAACCGGATGCAATAAATACATACAAAAATAATAAAATATTATGAAAACAATATTTTTTTTAAAAAAAATTAATAATTCAAAGTAAATTTATACTTCAAAAATTAAAAATCATTATGTTAAAATAATTTACTTTGTTAAATTAAAATAGTTTTATGCTTATAGAAAATGATATTTAACATTAATATATTAATAATCAAGTGCAATTTAAGTTAAATTTGAAAATTAAATAAATGAAATTGAATATTACAATTTAATTAGTTGTGATTCAAAATCAAATTAGACAATTAGACATACATTTGAAAATGATTTTGATGGGCATTTTAACATTTTTTTTTTGTTATGCCACTATCCCACATTGGAAGTTTATGAAACTATTGGAGTTAAGAACATATATAAAAGACACAATCCCATATTAGAAGTCTATGAAACCTTTGGAGAGAAGTGAATCTATAAAATGAGTATGATATCCATTAATTCTCCATGGGCCTTTGAATAATAAANAGTTTATGAAACTATTGGAGTTAAGAACATATATAAAAGACACAATCCCATATTAGAAGTCTATGAAACCTTTGGAGAGAAGTGAATCTATAAAATGAGTATGATATCCATTAATTCTCCATGGGCCTTTGAATAATAAATTATAAAGCCCATTCATTAAGTTAAAAAAATTTAATCTAAAAAAACCGTGAAAACCGCTTAAAACCGCTACCGGTTCACCGGGTTAAGGTTGAACAGACCGGTTCGACGGGTTTTAAATGATTTTGTAAATAATCAAAAATCGAACATGATTTAGCCCCTTTTTGGCCCGTTTCCCTGTTGAACCGCCCAGGTCGGGCCGATTTTGACAACATTGAAGAAGACACGGCTGCGCAGTGGATGGCCAATGGCGAGCCTGAATTTTTTTTCTTTTGTTATTGTTTGGGCTTTTTCAATAAATGGGCCCAAAATCCCAATCCATGGTTATCGGTCCGAATCATTGGATTTATGGGTTCATTACTCACTATCCACCCCCCCACAAAACCTAATACATTCCAAAATTGAAAACGAGAGGCGGGGAGGAAGACGACTCAACGCTGCGGAAAGTGATGAACTGAAAATTCGCTATCAGGTTAATATTTCTTTTTGCAATTATTGCTGCTATAGCATGCAAATTTCAACTTTTGGATATATGGTTAGGGCTATTTTCAAGTTTATTAATTGAAGTTGTCTTCAACTTTGATTTCTTGTTACTGTTAATAATGCTAATGCATGTGTAATTGTTGCAATATATTGTGGTAATCTTGTTCACACTGTTAAATTCATGGCAAAAAAAGGTTGGTTTTGATGTCAGGGTCTATTGTAGTTAAACTTTGCAGGTCGGTTATGATCGAGAGTTCTGTGACTTAGTTCAAAAAAATAAGAACACTGAAGAAAAAGACTTAGTTAAACTTTGCAGGTCGGTTATTTTTTATTACCGTTCTGCTTATTTTCCAATTATTTTTCGTACATGTGTCATGGGGCTTATAATACCAGCATTTACTAACTAGGGTTATAATTTATTTTACTTGTATATGAAAAAGAATTGTTCTAATGTCGGTGCCTGCTGGCTTAATTTATTTTGTGTTTATAGGATATGCTATTATTATTATTGTTTGGGGGAGGGATGGGGGTGTTGTAACATTGGGATTGCAACCAGTTAATTAACTCTAAGAAATCTTAATAGACCATTAATTCTAAGAAACTAAGTTACTAAGTGATAGAGACTTCAGACTTGCATGATTGTCGCTGTCGGTGGTGATTGGTGAACTGTGAATGAACCGTTTCCGACTTCACTCTCTATTTTTCCTTCATTTTTTGTTTTGTTTTGTGAATCAGTGATTTATGAATTATAAAAAATGAGAATTTATGTTGTATTATTGTCTGAGACTATGAGTTCTGAATTATGATTTTGATTTGTGAATCATGATTTGTGAATTTAGCTTTTTAAGAAGTTAGGGATAAGTGAAAAAAAAATTAGTGGAGATGATGTTGAGCTCAATTAAACCATGTGTACATTTTTTTTTAATCAATTTTAATTGTCAACAGTTAACGATCTCCACCTATGCTGAACCAAAAGACTGGATTCGCCCGTGCTTTCAGCATTTTTGTTAGTGCAAATAGATTTGGTCGAGGATAGGTGAACGTTCTCCAAATAGTGGGGTGGGATTCCCTACTCGAGATGTCAGCAAATGTTAATGGAAATTGCAAGTCGTGTTGATTTAGCCTCCATTTAACCATTATTATTCCCCGTTAAATTATAATTTATTTATTTTCATCTTTTTATCAACCACGAATTTCTCAAATAAATAATATTACACGTAAATTTAAAAAAAAAATCTTTTTTTAACCACGCATTCTTCAAAAAATTACTATTCATCTCATTATAATGTGGAATAATGAAGTCAAACGAGGGCTTGAAATGGAGCGTGTAGTGCACCTTTAGTAGGAGCGGGTTGGATAAGGGAGGAGAAAAGAAGCGTTAATGCAGTTCATTGACACGCAAAATTTTTTTATCAGGTGACGTTAATTGAACCAATAGGA
>CAIGRS010289009.1:0-13399 GCA_903798395.1 Fraxinus floribunda
GTCCAATCGAGTCTAGGCCTGAAACGGTCGTAATCTCTAATGGTTTGTTCTACGTCACTGGGTACATTTCTACGAATGTGTGACATGTCCTAAACCAATTATGCAAAGTCCAATTAGGCGGGTTATTCATCTCTCTTAGTTAAATTTACGAGGACGTAAAGAAAATAATTTAAAAACTTTTCAAATTATGTTTAAACTCGTCTTTCTTTCTTTCTAAAATCTCTCTTAGTTAAAATTTCGAGGACGTAAAGAAAATAATTTAAAAACTCTTCAAATTATGCTCAAACTTGTCTTTCTTTCTTTCTAATTCGGATACACTTTCTTTCTCTTTCTTCTAAGTCTCATAAAGCATTAAAACAAGTATTTGAAATACAATAATGTTAAACTTCTTTTACCTTTGGATTCGGTGGATCGAATGATGGTAGTGGCAACTTTCATTAATAATAATAAAATAATGTAGAAAATTTGAATTTTCTTTTTGAAAATCTTGCCAGTCTACAGAAACGCAGACCGGCTCTGATACCAAGCTGTAACGCCCCGAGTTTCGTGAACGCAAAGTGCCACGTCATCGTCTTTTGCCCTAATTTTAATAAACAAATTTGAGAAAATAACCTAATTTTTTAAAAAAAAACATCACATTCGTAATTGTGAACTTCGTCAGCAACAAAACTCATTTAAATAACTTAAGATAATTGTTTTAAAATTCAAATATCAAGTTTTTGAAATAACTGAAATAACAAAGTACGTTGATAATGTTCAAATGCGTAAATTCCAAAAGTAAATAGCTTCGACTATTAATTAATGCCACCACTGCCCATCACACTCGATCGTCTCCGAAATCTGTAAATATTGTTACAATAACAGAATNTGAATAACTTCGACTATTAATTCATGCCAGCACTGCCCATCACACTCGAGCGTCTCCGAAATCTGTAAATATTGTTACAATAACAGAATGATTATTTCGAAAAAATACTCAGTAGACTCATCGCCGATAATTAATTTACAGAATAATTGAACACAAATTATGCAAAGTATACAGTGATAACATCATCATCATCATTGGCTCATTTTCTTGAAAATCATAGGGTGTGGGTAGTCTCGTCTCATGCATTTAAGCACATAAGTTATGCATAACATTCTTATCTTATCTCATGAGAGATACTCGTCTCTTCTCATGTATTAAAGTATATAAGTTATGGCAAGCATGACAACAAAATATATATATCATAGGACATATTCTCATCTCATGCAATAAAGCATATAAATCACGTAAATTCACATAAAACATGCAATTATAATTTAAACTAATTAATGGTGGCGAGTCTACATCAATCTATCTCAAGTTACGTGCAAAAATGGAGCGGAAAATAATCTCAAGCTCTTAATCGTCCGTACGTTTCGTCTAGCCAAAATAGGGAAAGTATCGAATTAGTGTTTTGAAATTTTAAATTTTTAAAATGATAAAATAAAGTTTAGGAACTTAATTGGAAATTATTGAAATTGAAAATAAAAGTTTAAGGGCTGAAATTAAACTTTTAGAAACTAGGAACTTAATTGGAAATNCTAGCCAAAATAGAAAATAAGTTTGAATTAGTATTTCGAAATTTTAAAGCTTTCAGATGATTAAATAAAGTTTAGGAACTTAATTGGAAATTATTGAAATTGAAAATAAAAGTTTAAGGGCTGAAATTAAACTTTTAGAAACTAGGAACTTAATTGGAAATTTATTGAAGCAGAAAATAAAAGTTTTAAGGCTGAAATTAAACTTTTAGAAACTAGGAACTTAATTGGAAATTTATTGAAACTGAAAATAAAAGTTTAAAGGATGAAATTAAACTTTTAGAAACTAGGGATTTAATTAGAAATTTATTGAAACTGAAAATAAAAGGTTAAGGGTTGAATTAAACTTTTAGAAATTAGGGGCTTAACTGAAAAATTTATTAAAAATGAAAATAAAATATTAAGGACAGAAATCATAACTTCTAAACTTGGGGGCTAAAGGGTAATATTCTAAAAAATCAAAATAAATAAACTAAGCTAAAAATAAAAAAAAATTAAAACAATTTCACTCTCTCTCTCTCTCTCATTTTCAAAGAGAGAGAGAGAGAGAGAGAGGGAGGGAGGGAGAGCGACGGGGAGGGAAGGGGCTCAGCCCCTTCCTCCGATTCCACTCCGTTTGACAGCCAAAGGGCGGTACCACCGTCGCGTGGTGGCACCGATGGCAAGGTAAGTGGTTTAGGGGAGGGGGAATGTTTTGGGCGAGTTTGGCGGTGAGTTTAAGCTACGATTTTGGGGTGGTCAATTGATTGGGGATTTTGGGCTAAGGTTTTGGATGGTGGGTTTGGGGATTTTTAAGGGTGAGCTTGGTGGCGTTTAGGGCTGAGGGGGTGTTGAAGGGGGCTGATGGTGTTGGGCAGTGGGTGGCCTCAAGTGTTGGTGTTGATGGTTTTGGGGCTACAAACTTGGGCAGTGGCGATTCGGTAGCTTGAGCTTGGTGGTTTGAGGTGTTGAGAATGGTGGTTTAGGCAGTGTGGTGTTGGTTTGGGTTTTTGGTGTAGTTGGTATGGTGTTGTTGCCTCGGTTTAGTGATGTTGGTGAGGAGATGGTGGTTGTTTGGTGTTGAGAATGGTGGTGGTTGGTGGTTTAGGCAGAGGTGTTGTTGGTCTCGTGAGTTGGTGGTTTCCTGTTGATGCTAAAAATTGATGTTCTAGCATCAATGGGAAATCACAGTGAAAAGGATAGAGGAAATATTGGGGAAGAGGGAGATTTCTTACACAAAATGCTTGGCTGCTAGAATAGTAAGGATGTAAGGAAATTAGAGCTATATGAATAGTAAAATATTAGGGCACAAATTTCTAGGAGCCTAAATGGGCCAAAAAGTTGGACTGTAAGTATTTTCCATTTGGACTTAATTGAAATGGGCTAAAAAAATTGGGATTTGGACTATTAAAATTGGATTTTAAATAATAAAATTATGGTACTTATAATTATTGAAATTTGGAAAAAGGAATAGGAATTGATAATTAAAAAAATTTATTCGAGGTTGGTCTCGACTTAAATAGATTTAAATTTGTTTTGTAATGGCTAGACGAACACGCTTTCATTTTAAAATTGGGGTTAAAGCTTAGCGACACATTTGTCAAGAAAACTAATTTTATATTATTTAAAAATTCTCGGTCGCTACATTATTAAAAGTAGCACAACCTCTTAATCTTGTTCGTTAATTTGATATTTAATAGATATAAAATTTTACCCTTAACAAGAGGTCGAAACTAGTGGCGCTTTTGAAAACACCAATATTTAAATTTGATTACTAGTTTAAATTTAATGGACTTTGATATCAAATTAGATCATGGAGCTCATCGTAACTAATGTTGACTATGGGTCAAGCTGAGCCACATGAGCTTGACTCATCCCAACATGTAAGTTGAACACGAGCCAGCTCATTGACAAATTTTCGAACTTAGCTCAGCCCTCTAGCTTGCCTACTATTAAGGCGAGTCAAGCCAGCTCATGAACCACTTGACCTATTAAGAATTTTTCAAAACCATGAAAATTTGAAAGTGGTAAATGATAAGTGCGTTTTCTAACGTGTATTTAGCGACATTACATGACTAATTGTTCACATTAATGCTTGAATATGGCTTAATTCAATATAAATTGTGCTTGTAGGACTACATTGATGAATGTAAGGAACTGCATGCGAAAACGAGCAAAAAAAGTACCAAAATGAAGGAAAATCAAAGTTTAGGGACTGAAATGCAAATAGTCAAAAGATGACTCGGAAGAGAAATTGAAGAAGCAATGACGGCAACATCAAATTGAGCATGCGAATTATGAATTGGAAAGAGAAATAATGGAAAAGAGGTCAATAATGGTAAAATTGGAGTTCAGGGACCAAATTGCACACTCTGGAAGAGGATCAACACTATGCGGCCGCATAGTGTTGATGGGCTGCGATCGCATAGTGACTAGCAGGGAATTCGAGGCTGCCCTACAATCCTTCTATGCTACCGCAACCAATTCCTCTATGCGGTCGCATTGATATAAAAAAAGGGAAAATTTCTGGATTTCCTAATTCAACTCCAAATTTAGGTCATGTATATAAGCCTAAAGTCGTCCAGAAATTAGGGTTACGGATTCTTAGAGAGAAAAACAACATTGAAGAGCAATGAAGAGGGCTAGAACAAGAGATTTCATTCAAGATTCGAGATTTCAAAGGATTAAAGATCAAATTGGGTGATGTCTTCTATTTATTATTCCTATTGTTCTTTTATTATATCCATGTTAGGCTAGACTTTTTATGTACTGGTGAACGATGAACCTTGTAATGTGACATTTTAATTCTCTATTTTGTAATTTAATATTCAAACTCGTTCGATGGATGTTGAATGATTTATATACACTTTCTTGCCTCCATTGTTAAATGCATGTGATTATGTGAGTTTGTGTTATCTATTTTATGCATTCGAAAGAAGAAAAATAGATTCTACATCGCATAAATTATCGTAGAGTCCGATAGGGAATAGAAATATACCGCTATACTCTACGTGAATTTCTAAGTGTTTACAAAACGTCATGCATTTTTATATATTGTATTTGTCATAGAAATATAGTCAAATGGTATGTGAGAATATGTTCAATTCTACTCGAAAGAGATTATTGGATAAGTTAGAAACATGATTCTTTAACAAATTCATCGTGTTATCGAATTGTGAAATAGAGGTTAAAAGTGAACTTGCTGGTGATTTGGGATCCTAGTGCGCTTTTCATTCATTAATTTCTTCAACTTGTTTGCATTCAAACGTTATTCTTACATTTAGTTCGTAAACGTAGTTTAAATTGCATAATAGTCATAGTTTAATTGACAAATTTAGAAAATCATCTCGAGTTTAATAGATTTGGTTAATGTCTTAGTAATAGAAATCAAGTTAAATAAATCCTCGTAGGACGATACTTGAAATTCTAAGATTTTCACTTTATTACTTGTCAACGAACCGTGCACTTGCGGTAATTTAAAATCGAAACATATTTTCGTGAACAAGTTTTTGGCGCCGTTGCCGGGGATTGAGTATTAATTTAATTCAAAACATATTTTTGTGAACAGTAAATTTTAAAAAAATCAAATTTTGTTAATGCGTTTGAAAAATAGAAAAAATGAGATTTTTTTTTGTTTCAAAACTCTAAACCATTTATCTGCTTGGCATCGACTAATTGATAAATAAAACACAAACTAAGTATATTGTGTACAATTTTTTAAAAGAAATAAAATATTGTTATCTTATTGTGTTTTTAATCTGCAATTGCAATATTTGAGAGTTGGCTGAAGTTCACCTTCTTCAAATCATTCTTGGAATGACGCTGACTCAATCCATAGTATGTCTTCAAATGTATATAATGATCGGTATTGTTAATATGCCACAAGTAATACTGGATAGCATCATCGGGTACTGATAGCGTCCGCATTCGACCACTGAAAAGTTTGCCTCGATTAATGTTTCATCCCAAGTAGGTGCTCTAAGCATAAGATAACCATACATTTGAGATTCATCAAAAGTCAAACTTCTACAGTTAAAACTAGAATACAAAGTACATAATTTTCTCTCGTACAGATAATATATTTATTTCAATCATAAAGTTCAAATTATTTTAAAATAACTTTAAGTCCCTGTTTGTTCCACATAAATTCAATCATGGATGCAAAGAAAAGTAGAGAGGGGGTATTGGAGTGCGCAAGGGAAATTGATTACTTACGAAAAATGTGGTTACAGTTCCAGCAGAGTCTCCAGGAATAAGTTTAAGTTGCATATCAAACCTTCCAAAAAGGTACTCATTCTTGGACTGAAATCCAGAACCAGAATATTGGTCTAAGGAGAGCGTTAGAAGACTGCCACCCTCCATTATCTTACCGCGACC
The DNA here is from genome assembly GCA_903798395.1 of Fraxinus floribunda. Taxonomy (NCBI): domain Eukaryota; kingdom Viridiplantae; phylum Streptophyta; class Magnoliopsida; order Lamiales; family Oleaceae; genus Fraxinus; species Fraxinus floribunda. Next base: position 5,920 of record CAIGRS010289009.1, read on the forward strand.
ATCACCCCAGTTTATATCAACATCCCTGTAGAAACTTCCAGCAGAAGGGGTCACCAAAGAAGTCATGACAATAGAAACTAAAACACCTGCCAGATTCAATAGAAGTTTGGAATTTGAAAACGTTGCCATTTTTGTAGACGAAAAAGAAATTTAGCTAGAGAGAAGGAGAGGAAGGGAGGAAGAGTGAAGGTGTTTTTGTTATGAGTAAAGTTTGTAATGAAGCCGCCTTATATATTTGATTTTTGTGATGTGGGAAAGGGGTGACCTTGATCAGAAGGAAGTTTCTGTGTTGAGACCGGACGCGGACAGTGTATTTGAGCTGGACAGAATAATTTAGTGAGTTGGCCAAAATTAGCTGGTTCAGTTTACGCGTAGAGCGGTAGGGGTATGACTTTTGGAAAATTCCATAGTTAAAGCATAAAGTGATAACTGGAATTTGTCCATTATTTAATGAATTCTTAGTTGCTTTGATGCCTTGACATAGCCCCAGTTTGTTCTACATTATTTTTTTTCATTTTTCTACTCATTTTCAACCACATATTTTTCGATAAAATAATATTTTCCATCACATCAATAACATTTCCTTCTTTTTCAACCACATATTTCTCATCACATTATATCAAAAGAATGCATTTTCTCATTTTAATGTGCACCAAACACATTCAAGTCAAATCCTTAAAGACAAGAGTTTAAAAGTTATTTTTGTTGATCTATGATTGATTATGAGATAAAAGTTTTAATCATAACAAATAAGTTAATTTTGTTTACTAACAATTGAATTTGAGTAATATAGTTTTCAAAGTATCTAATGATAAATCGATCGAAAGATTAAAATCAAGACTATCAAATCGAATTCACAATGAAAGTCAAGATCGAAGTCAAACATTCAAGTCAAATCCTTAAAGACAAGAGTTTAAAAGTCAAACGTCAAATAAAGATCAAGATCAAGGGCTTAAAAGTCAAACATAAAAAAAAGATCGAGATCAAGAGTTTAAGAACCGAACTTCAAAGAAAGATTAAAAAATAAAACTTAGGGGATGTTCTCCTTACTGATTTTGGATTGTTTTTTGTTATCGATTTTTAAAAAAAGTGAAAATGCACTCTTTTTTTTTCGAACGTGAATTTTTGAAAATAATAAAAAAAAAATTCTAAAGAAAATGCAAAATGCCTAAAATGACCATTTTCTTCCCAAAACACGGTAAGAATAAAAACACGGGAAATGACCTCATTTTTCATTTCCCCCAAAATTCTTCCTCTTGAGATACTAATCTGTCACTTCCTTCCATCAATAACTTCTGTCATCCACCACCTAAGCTGTCGGACCCCAAAGGAAAAGGATTTGGCTAAACCATCGTCAAACTCGTGGTGGACAAGGCTGAAGATGGGGAGGATTGCCTACTGGAAGAACCATATTTTGGTCACAGTGCTTGCGTGGCTAGGGATTGCACCAAAAGGTGTCGTGGATGTGCAAGAGATGCTTTTCGTGACTGCAGATTACCTGACCAGAAGTGGTGAGACTAGGATTTTCACTTCTATGCATATGATTCTCTACAGGAAGCCCATAGTAAGTTTGTTTCAAGTTCGGATTAAGAGATGCAATGTAAAGCATAGGAATTGATCTACGATTATGAAGGTAAATTTCGTTTGTTTTCTTTTTGTTATTCGTGTTTTACTTTGTTGTTTATTGGATTTAATTTGACGGCTTTATCTGTTTTAGCTTTATTGCTTGCTTTCATAGAAAGAAGTTCTTCATTATGCTTAGTTTATTAATGGTGTTGTCGGCTTGAAGTAGATTTGGCTGTCTTATTTTGTGTCGTGTGAGGGAACAACACAAAAATTTGACATTGCCCTCTAACTTATGTTAGATAGTTTCTTTAAATTAGCTTGTTCTTTTCTTTTTGTAATTGTAAAATTATCGTTGATGGCCAATTTTGTAATGCAATGCAACATTGAATGTCAAGTGAATTGGAATGTCGTTTTTCTAATGCTTTTTGTGCTATGTTCGTGGTCCTTCACTACTTTAGATGTTTGAGATAGCTTTTTAAAATATGAAGGGACAAAATGTATCCAGATTCATTCAGTTTTTTTAAGAATTATGTCCTGTGTATCAAGTAATATGGATTATAGAACAAAAAAATGTGGAATTTAGCATCCAACAATGTAGTAGAAGCTAGTGTACTTCCACACATGTGGTAGACATTTAGAGGTGCATTTAAGATATTATGTGAGAAAAGGTGTGTTCGAGCACGGTACTCGTTTCTAGCTAGTGTACATCCACACATGTCGTAGACATTTGATTCAGTTGGCAGGCTTGTGGATTAATATATTGATGAAGTTAGTTGGTGCATGTGCTATTCTTTTGAATGATATATAGCTTTGCGGATCTCTAAGTTCTTATCTGTTGTGATTTATGCCTATCCAGCTCGCGTTGCTCTATTGATTTATGCATTTAATCAGTATCATGTCTTCTTTCTTTACATGCATTTTGGCTATATTAGAGAAATCCTCGACATCGTCTAGGATTTCTAGTTATCATGTGATAAGGCTCTTGCTTTGATGTTTTAATGCAAGGGTTGAAAGCATATTGTTTTGAATCTCCAATTGAGTCGAGTCGATATAACTGTTAATCAAGCACAATGAGCTTACCCATATTGTCACTCTGAGAGAAAAGAAGCTAGCAATATGTACTAGCTGCAGCTCTAATTGCCGTAGGAGCAGAAGACAAAGAAATAAGGGTTCCAGCACATTCATAAATCACTTGATTAAATGTAAAGGTTCAAAAACTATAAAAGTTTAAAAACCATTTTTAGCACTAAAAACTAATTTAATAATCACTTGTATAAAACATTTTGATAAAATATAAAAATGACTTTTAAAATGATATTTGAACTTAAAAAAATATACTTTATATTTAAAAATTAGTTAAAAATACTTTCCAAAAGTCCATGTTTTTCAAAATATTCTATTCGGATCAAAGGGGATCAGAACGTGAAAATTGGCCTAACTGTCGAGAGCCTACGATCGAACGAAAATGTCCAACAGTCCAAAAATTGACCGTTTTGATTTTTGATTTTATGTACAATGACTCTATCGGGCATATGGGTATGAAGCTGTCGATCAGCTATTCATCTAAACTTTCAGAATGTTTTGCTCATTGAACTTCTATAGATACATTCACTTTTTATATTAATTGCAAAACTTTTAAGAGTATCAAAGTGGGATATATTTTGAGAGAATTCTTCGAGTTTACATATGCTTCCATTTCATTTATTTCTTCATATCAAAAAATTTGGATTGATTCAAACTCTTTAATCATCATCTTCATAAAAGTTTTTCATCTCTGTTTTTGTATTTAACTTATTTCTGTTATTCATAAAAGATATATATTTCGAAAAAGATCTTTGAACTTGCATTGCATTCATTTCATTTATTTTTTCATCTAAAATGTTTTGATTGTTAAATCAAATTTATTAAATTATAATCTTTATCAAAGTTTCTCATATTTCTCTAAATACTTAACTTTTCTATCATTCACAAAAATAGAGATATATTTCGAAGGAGATATTTGAACTTACATTGCATCTAATTCTTTTACTTCTTTATATCAAAATTCTTGGTATCACATTGTATGGTTCCCTGAGTGTATTCCCCGTCATGCATTTATCCTTTGGCTAGCAATTCAAGGCGGCCTTTATACACAGACAAAGCTTTTTCGCTTTGGTCTGGTACAGTCCATACGTTGTGTACTTTGTGGTTGTTTGGAGGAGGACTTGGATCATCTTTTCTTTGCTTGCCCATTTTTTGAGCGTGTTTGGCAAAGGCATGTAAAATCTAACCTGCCTTGGGTTTAGCGAAGTTGGTCACATACTCTTTCTTGGATGGAGCAGTTTCGTGGGAGATCAATGCGGTCCATTGTTATTCATTTGGTGTTTGTGGCTTCGATTTATGCTATTTGGGTTGAGCGTAATGCTAGGGCCCATGGTGTGACTTCTAAACATGAATCTATTGTTATTCGAGACATTGTTTTTCTGTTTGTACACAAGTGGATTTATGTAGGGGCTTGGTCCCATCTAGTGAGAGTAGATGGCTCCAATGCTCATAGGGTTTTTTTGCGAATATTTTTTATGGTCGTGACTAAGTTATAAACACTAATTCAGGTTACTATTATTGGTGCTAGGAAGACATTTATTCATAGCCTAGTTTTTCTGGGGTATGCCCATGTGATCTTATACTTTATTTTTACACTTTGGATATAATACACTTACCTTATCCAAAAAAATTAAAACATTCTTCTTTGTATTTTCATTGAAAAACTTTAATTGATTGGATCAAATGTTGAAATCATCATATTTATCAAAATTTTCTTACGTAAAACTTGACCAATCATTTATTGATATTCATTGAAGTGTTGGTCTCTTTTAGTACTTAATTCATTTGTATTATTTATTAAGAGGGGAAATTCATTGTAAAATCATTTATCTAAACTTGTGGAGTCATATTGAGGTCTCGTGAAAGCTCAATAGTATAATGATTGGCGCCCTTGCTGTGTGGGTTATATGAGAATTGATGCTCCTCGTTTTCAAGTCAACCAAAACATTTTAAGAGTTTGAATTACACCATAAGTCAATCAATTTAGTAAAAATACATTGTTCGTGATGGAGAGTTTGGTAGTGGAGTAGATCATTGCTTTGTATCGAACCCCACAATTATATCGTTTGTAGATCTCTTCCTCTTTACTTATCATTATTTCATTTACATTTATTATTTGATTGGTCTACTTATTTTTTATTTTCATGCGATTATTACTTAATTATTCAACTTGTTTGATTTAAAATTAATTTTTTGAAAAAGTTTTAAAAATTAATTCAACCCCTTTTGGTTAGTCATTCTTAGATTATCAATTGGTATCAAAGTTAGCTGCTCATTTTGAAATTAAGATTTTACAATTTTGAGTAATGACTGATCAAAATATTCAAAATCTTAAAGAGCATTCTACAATTGTCACCCTTTTCTTTGATGGTGCTCGTTATAACCTTTAGAAAGTTAGAATAATGATTTATAGTCAATCAATAGATTGGGAAGCTATTGAATATGGTCCTTATGTAACTACAAAAATTATTGAGGTTGACGACAAATCAGATCAAACCATTCCAAAATCTAGAGATGAGTATGATGAAGAAGATAAACAAAAATTATTTTTAAATGCTAGAGTAAAAAAATGTACTCTTTTGTGCTATGGATAAAAATGAATTTAACCATATTAAATACTCATCATATTTAACATACTTTAGAAGTCACTTATATAAGTATTAGCAAAGAAGAGGAAACAAATGAGCTTCTTAATTATCAAATTGTATTGAAATCGACAATTGATGAAGAGCACGAAGAAAACGAAGTCAAGAGGAAGTTGCCAACATGTACTTCATTGCTATAGAAAATGAGGTAAACACAAATGACAATTCTTTACCTCATATGATGAACTCTTTGAAAATTCTGAAAGACTTGCTGTCAAATACTATATTCTCTTGAAGAAGTATTTTTTTTAATTGGAAAAAGGGATAAAGAAACATCCGAAAACTAAAAATGATTTTGAAAAAGAAAAAGTCGATTACGATTCTATAATTAAAGATAAAAGATTTTAAATTTGACTTAAACTCTTCCCAATTTTACTCAAGACGAGAAAGTTTTTGATATAATACTTGGTGAAAAATTTACGTTTTTGATGAAGAAGGAAATTTGTTGACCCCAAAAAAACATACTAATGATATAGCCAACAGATCCCAAAATCTCTCACGTCCACGTAAGTCGGATTGTTGCACACTTAGATGAGCCGTTAGTCACACGTGGCCTTCTCTGGGGAGGATGGAGTTGACCAAGAGCACTCGACGATCAAGTCAATTGGAGAAATAGTTTAGAGTATAGGATAGCTTTAAACATGAGCCTCCAATAAAAGGGGGTCGGTCTGGGAGTTAATTATTAAAAATGTGTGTAACAAGAATACAACTTTGAGAGTCTAAACTTGCATCCTCCAAATGATACTAAGTATGAGCTTTTATACTTGGACGAAATGAATGGAGTCCATTGGATGGTAGCACACGTGGCCTCATCCGAAAGATTTCCCTCTCTTGTCAAATACATCAATTAATCACTGTCTTAAATGCTATCACCCTTTTGAGTTCATAAAGCCTAGCCTGTACTTTTAGACTTGACAAAATAGGATAGTAGATGTGATGGCGATGGCGATGGATGTGGGTTGTCTTGTCAACTTATGTCATGTGGGATCCATTCGAGATCTTGTTACTGCCTCATCCTAGGCGGTTCTATCAATGGGGTCTCCTATAAAGGGGACTATCCAGGTGTTTTATGTGGGAGAGTTGGATCGCTCGCACCTGGATCGGTCCGCTCGTATGCATTGGAGCTGTCCTATGCCAGCGTATAAGGTATGGGCCCTCGAATTGATTGTCATGTAGGCCAATTAGGCCCTTTATGGGTCTTAGCTTTTCATGGCGTAACAACATTCCCCGAAGTCCATGTATGATTATTCATATAATACGTGGACCTTCGAGTTGGTGAAAAAACTTGGATCGGGTGTTGAGCCTTTTTAGTAGCTAAAGCTTGTACTAAGGCTAAGAGATGCGAGGCAGGGTCCTTAGAGCATTTGTCCAGCCTCTTTAGTAGTTGAAGCCTGCCATAAAGATGAGGGGTGTGAGGCGAAGCCCTAGGAGCATATGTCGAACCTCTTTAGTAGCTGAAACCTGTGATAAGGCTAAGAGGTATGAGCCAAGGCCCTTGGAGCGTATGTCGAGCCTCTTCAATAGCCAATATGTTGACCCCAAAAAAATATACCAATGATGTGGCCAACAGATTACAAAACCTCTCACGTCCACATAAGCAAAATTTCGACACACTTGGACGATCCATTAGTCACATGTGGCCTTCTCCGAGGAGGATTGAGTTAGTCACGCGCACTCCGACAGTCAAATTAGTTGCAGAAATAGTTTAGACTGTGGGAGAGCTTTGAACGCGAGCCTCCAATAAAAGGGGTTGACTTGGGAGTTAATAATTAAAAACGTGTGTAGCAAGAATATAACTTTGAGAGTCTAAATTTGCTTTTCCCAAATGGTACTAAGTGTGAGCTTTTATACTTGGACGAAATGAATGGAGTCCACTATATGGTAGCACACGTGGCCTCATCCAAACGACTTCCCTCTTTGGTCAAATACATCAATCAATCTGATTACGCCCAAAGAATAACGCGGTAGTTGTAGTGTAGCTTTGGAGTGTCATATCCATAGGGAGATGAAAAATGCTCAAATGATCAAGAAGAGTGAATTATTCTCTTCAATGTGTAGTGAAATTAGAATCAATAATTTGAGGTAGTAAAGCGTTGAGATTCTCTCAATTGAATCAGATCAATCACAATAATTATTCCATTTTTATAACACAATTAGAGGCTTTCATCTCGACACTCTAATCGAAA
>CAIGRS010289037.1:0-16882 GCA_903798395.1 Fraxinus floribunda
TAAATTATATTCTAAATTTTCTAATCTTTTGTGTACCTCTTCAAAACTTTCATTTGTACTATTTTTAGGTAAATAAAGATAACCTGGTTCTTTATGTTTTTCAACTTTTTTTCAAAAATTCTTCAATTATATTTCTTTTATCTATTATATTCATCATTAATTTAGGTTCGTTACGTGGCTCTCATACCATTTCTATCGGAGTGTGCAGAGGCGGCATAATTCTTTATTTTTTTTTTGTGTATTCTATACATGTTCTTATTTTAAAAAGATCTAATCTATTATTTGTTATAAATATATAAAATCTCAAAGTTAATTTATATCTTAGTTCTTTAAAATTTTTGTTAATCCTATAGGTTTTAGGACTTTTCATTTGATATCATAATTTCTGGGGTTAAAGTTTATGTTCATAAAATCTTGAGGACTTTATTGAAGTTGTCTATATTCTTATAGTGTCTCTAGTTGCAAATTCTTTATGAGAGGGTATTTTAGGTAATTAACTTTTCTGTAAATTTTAGGTAAATGAATAGTTCTGGCAAAGTAGAATTATTCTAAACTTTGTATCTCCTTTGGTTTTTGCTGGGGATCGTACTTTAATGAGGGCTTAAATTTTATCAGGATTCACCTTCACACCTTGCTAGATCACCACATATCTCAAGAGTTTTTCAGATTTCACTCCAAAGGTACATTTTAACGAATTAAGTTTCATTCTGTATTTTCGTAACACATTAAAGGCTACTTCCAAGTAATTTAAGTGGGCTTCAGCTCAGAGTCTTTTGACAAGCGTGTCATCATTGTATACTTTCAATGTTTTACCTAGTTGATTTACGAATATTTTGTTACTAGGCTTTCACATGTGGTCGATAAGTGTATTTTGTACACTTACCTAGTCGAACAAATTAAGTTCCGAATTTTCACCCTGGGATTGAGAATCATTTTTCGCATAGAAAATGTTCGAATTGGAAACAATTGATATTTCTAGAAAAATTGTAGACCTTTAAGTTAGCTTTCCAATGTACTTTCTAATGGGTATTAAGAGAGAAAGATATGACAAAAACATTGATGGCTGCTTAGAGACAAAATCAGGCAAACATACGTATGCTCGCACATGTGTAAGATCCTCTTTCCGAGAAATCGAGGCAAAAAAAAAATGTACGATGCGTGAATAGGTTGAAGCTTTCATGAGCATGCAAGCCAAAACAAATCACTTTCATATCATAAAACCATTCAAGAAGAGGGGAAAATTCATCATAAGTTGGACAAGAAAACAAATCTAGAATGTAAATTGAATCAAGAAATATAAAAAACTTGAAGAATCAAAGCTCGAGGTTGATAATCAAGAATAAGAATTAGAAAGTAACATCTCTTTCTTGTATTTATAAATTTTGGGTGATGTTTTTTCATTTTTCTCGTTTTATCTTTAGAAATATGTGAAGCTAGAATCCTTTATGTTGGATGAAGATAAAATATTTATTTATTTATTTTTAATTCAAAGACAAGTAATTTAGGATTTCTTGTATTTATTGATTAATTTTGCATGCTCGTTCAATATTTAAATGCTTGCACACCATTTAAGTAACTAGTTGCTTATTGTAATGTTGGAAAGTTCACTATTAAGTAGAACGGTGCATGATTAACAAATGTGGAACAAATATTAGGAATAACAATATCACGTGTGTAATCACCTCGATATCCGTGTTATTAAAAGCGTTATCGCCTATATAATTGTGTAATTGAATGTGTTCTACTCATTCAAATTTGAACTAGGAATAATATCGGATCATGTTTAGAATATAATTAATTTATATTGGAAGAGAAAATTGAATATAACAGGATTAACGATTGTAAAAAATGCATGAATAAAATAAAATTATAAAGTTGAGAATTAGAAATAGGATAATAATAGGTGGATTCGAAATTCCAACACTATTCATCCCATCTTTTCTTTTAAAATTATCTTACTTAATTAGTAAGTTAATTTAGATATATAATCAAATAATCTTGTTTGTTACATACATTCGAATTTGATAATGGATTGCTAATATTCAATTTAAGATTATTCTCTATAGGATGATACTCTTAACTAACTAATCTATTACTTGGCAATGATTCCGTACACTTACGAGAATTGTGTCGTTGCAGAGGAATAAAATTTTTAAACTAAACTTAATGATTTGTATTGGATTTAAAAAAAATATTTTTATTTTTGTTTTGTTAATGTTGGCTACCCACACTGATCTCTCCTATGTTTGGTGTTATTCTAGGTATTATTCAACAGTATGTACAAGATTCTAATACTGGCAAAGGAGTAAAATCTTTGTAATAAGTAATCCCGATATGGACGAGGAGGATATGCTTGTAGAAGATGTATACTGTAAGTTTTGTTATGGGTTGTATACATACAATGACCCCTTGAGGTTCAATCTTTTGCAGTTTAAACAATATTTAATATGTCAAAAACAACCAATTCATAAATATAATCAATGCTACATGCCTGTGGACGAGTATAAATTTGTAGATGAAGATGATGACATGATACTTGTGGGATTTGGTTATCTCTTATTGAATGATGAAATACTTGCAAAATACTATAATGAACATGTCAAATTGGATTAAAACAAAATGCACGTGGAAGATGTCGTATTCTGGAATGAATTTGAAATGTGGGGGATATAATCCACTTGAAAAGGATGAAAGGAAAGAGTTGTCATTGCCCGTGGATTTAGATAGTGAACCAACCATTTAACTCGAGAAGATGTCAATTATTGAAGAAGAGTATAAATAGGATGATAAAATAATTAAAAAGGAACCAAGCGAGGAAGTGACAATTAATGAAGATGAAACTAACATATATTATTCTATTGACTTAATCAATTGTCCAATAATTGAATTTGTGATTAAATTCGATAAGGGGGTAGAAGTTTATATAGTTGAGTTTGAATCAGATGGAATATGCAAGCCATATTACATTGAAAGAGGCAAGGTAAAGATTTGGAGAATCAACGAAAAGTGGAGTAAAGTCAAAAGAAGCAAATTGAGCAATACATCAAAAGTTTTCTTCAGAATTTCACGATTCAGATTGTAAAAGTCAAGCAAATGACTATAAACAAGCACTTTATTGGAGATGACCTAATGTTCTTCCGTTTTATTTATTATGCTTTCTAGATAATAGGTTAGGTAGTTTTTTTTATTGCTTTTGTATCGTTATCCCCATATTGCCCTATAGGTTTTAGTGTGTTTGAGCCTATTATGAATTGTTCCAAATTCTTATGATTGATTTCTCTTTATTTTGTAGGATCATGATAACTGAAAACACAAACCTACATTGAACAAGGGAAAATATATAGCAAGTGATCCAACACTTGCATGCTAGTCCATCCACCACCTACATATTTATACTAGTAGAGTACTTAGTTTCTTTTTTGTCCTTAACTTTTTTATATTGCTTGTTATATTATTAAACATTGAGGACAATGTTTGTTATAAATTTGGGAGTGGGAAACATCGAGTATGTCTTTAATGCTTTTACTATTTTATATGCATGTTCGAGTGTGCGAAAAAAAAAGAAAGAAAAATAAGTTATTTTCAGTCTAATTATTGTTTTTGCATGCTTTGATTATATAAATTTTTTAGACTATGATGTATATATTTGGAACCATATTTTAGACTATAAATCATGGAAAAGTTTCATATTAGGTTGATTTATCTAGTCTCTAGACCAACCAATCAAACCGTTATTGGCACTAAATGGGTTTTTAGAAACAAACGAGATGAAAATGGTATTGTTGTGTGTGACAAGGCTAGTGGCCCAATGTTACAATCAAGAAGAAGACATTGATTATGAAGAAACATTTGCACCGATTGCTAGGTTAGAATCTATTCGCATGCTTCTTGCATTTGCATGTCATAATTTTTTTTACTGTTTTATATGCATGTTCGAGTGTGCAAAAAAAAAAAAAAGAAAAAGAAAAAGAAGTTATTTTCAGTCTAATTATTGCTTTTGTATGCTTTGATTATATAAATTTTTTGACTATACTGTATATATTTGGAACCATATTTTAGACTATAAATCATGGAAAAGTTTCATATTAGGTTGATTTATCTAGTCTCTAGACCAACTAATCAAACCGTTGTTGGCACTAAATGGGTTTTTAGAAACAAACGAGATGAAAATGGTATTATTGTGTGTAACAAGGCTAGATTAGTGGCCCAAGGTTACAATAAAGAAGAATGCATTGACTATGAAGAAACATTTGCACCGATTGCTAGGTTAGAATCCATTCGCATGCTTCTTGCATTTGCTTGTCATAAATTTTTTTACTGCTTTTACTATTTTATATGCATGTTCGAGTGTGCAAAAAAAAAAAAAAAGTTATTTTCAATCTAATTATTGCTTTTGTATGTTTTGATTATATAAAATTTTTGACTATGATGTATATATTTGAAACCATATTTTAGACTCTAAATCATGGAAAAGTTTCATATTAGGTTGATTTATCTAGTCTTTCGACCAACCAATCAAACCGTTATTGGCACTAAATGGGTTTTTAGAAACAAACGAGATGAAAATGGTATTATTGTGTGTAACAAGGCTAGATTAGTGGCCCACGGTTACAATCAAGAAGAAGGCATTGACTATAAAGAAACATTTGCACCGATTACTAGGTTAGAATCCATTCGCATGCTTCTTACATTTGCTTGTCATAATTTTTTTTTACTGCTTTTACTATTTTATATGCATGTTCGTGTACAAAAAAAAAGAAGAAAAATAAGTTATTTTTAGTCTAATTATTGCTTTTGTATGCTTTGATTATATAAATTTTTTTGACTATGATGTATATATTTGGAACCATATTTTAGACTATAAATCATGGAAAAGTTTCATATTAGGTTGATTTATCTAGTCTCTAGACCAACCAATCAAACCGTTATTGGCACTAAATGGGATTTTAGAAACAAATGAGATGAAAATGGTAGTATTGTGTGTAACAAGGCTAGATTAATGGCCCAAATTAGTGGCCCAAGGTTACAATAAAAAAGAAGACATTGACTATGAAGAAACATTTGTACCGATTGCTAGGTTAGAATCCATTCGCATGCTTTTTGCATTTGCTTGTCATAAAAACTTTACTCTATATCAAATGGACGTTAAAAGTGCATTTTTAAATGGATTCATTCAATAAGAAGTTTTCGTCGAACAACCACCCAATTTTGCAAATCATAAGTTTCCTAATTATGTTTTTAAACTTAGAAAAGCTCTTTACGGACTAAAACAAGCTCATAGAGCTTGGTATGAACATTTGAGCAAATTGGACAAAAGATCAAAATATTCCGATTCATATTTAGCCAATTGGACAAGCTGTCACAAGAGCAGCTATACCACCAAATCAGGAGCAAGTGGGATGAGAAATAAATGAAGGAGATTTACCCGTCTCAATGTTTTGACACCCATACGCTCCAATATTGTATATCCAGATTTTGGGGTAACTAATTTTCAAATAAGGGCAGAATGGATCAATTTGATGAGCAACACTTTTCAATTCTACGTGTTGCCTCATGAAAATCCAAATACACACCTCTTCAGATTTCTTTGAAATTTTCATGCTCCGAGGGTCAATGAAGATGCTATTAAATTGCGGTTATTCCTATATACACTTAGAGTTGTTGCATTGGAGTGGTTAGATTTTGAACCTCATGCAAGCATTACTACATGAGAAGACCTTACTAGAAAATTCTACAACAGATTCTTTCCACCGGCAAAAGTAGCTAAACTCAGACTAGAAATTCAAACCTTCCAATAGCAGAATAGAGAAAGCTATCACGAGGCATGGAACATATTTAAAGAGTTGGTGCGAAAGTATCCAAATCATGGGATCCCAATTAAAAATCAAGTGCAGTATTTCTACACCGAACTATAACCACTGTCGAAATCTCAGGTGGACTCATCTGCGGGTGGATCGGTCATAGGAAAATCCATCCAACAAACATTGGATTTATTCGAGCTAATTGCCATGACACACTCAATGTTTTCTTCAAAAAGAGTGGTACCACCGAGAGTAACTTGGGTGTATAAATTGGATAACACCGCATCTACGAATGCACAGATATCGGTTTTGACAAAGTAGGTAGAGTTGTTGGTAAAATCACAAACGAGAGGAGCACATGCAGTGATAGGTGGCCCAATATGTGAAAACTGTGGAGCTGATCATTTAATAGAAAACTGTATGTCTATGGGCTTTCCTGAGGAACAGGTAAACTTCATAAAGAATGGTTTCCGCAACTTTAACCCATATTCACAAACTTATAACCCACGATGGAGACAACATACGAACTTTAGATGGTCAGATAATTAGCCCGGGAATGTTCCAAATAATGTTCAGCACGAGAAAAAAGAGATAAGATGTTTCAGTAAATCGATACAAATTTTCAAAATCAACAGGCATCAATCAAGAAGTTGGAAACACAAATCAGTCAGATAACTCAATACCTGGCAGAACTCCTATAAGGGAAATTATCGAGAAATACAATGATAAATCCAAAGGAGCAAGTACAAACCATTACGACTAGAAGTGGAGTCCAACTACTTGAGATACATGTGAAAAAGCCAGATAGATGAGAGAAAGAGGCAGAAGTTGAAGGGACGCTTGGGAACGAGAAATCTGCAACAAAGGAAAATGAAAATGAAGACAGAGAAGAACCATCTACAGTCAGAGCACCGAGCCCCGTCAAAACCTATGTGTCACCGATTTTCTTTCCTCAACGGTTGTAGAAGAGAAAGTTAGAGAAGCAATTTGCAAAGTTTGCTGAACTTAACAAAAAACTACATATAAACATCCAGTTTGCAGATGCAATTGCACAGATGCCCAATTATGCAATATTTTTGAAAGAAATCCTGGCGAACAAGAGAAAACTAGAAGAGCATGAGACTGTTTACTTGAATGAAGAATGCAGTTCATTTTTCTAAAAAAGCTATCTCCTAAATTAAAGGATCCAGGGAGTTTTACTATTCCGTACACCATTGGTTCTAATTATTTCGAGCATTCTTTATGTGATTTAGGTGCTAGGGTTAATTTGATGCCACTCTTTGTGTACAGGTCTCTTGGACTAGGAGAAGCTAAACCTACCACAATCTCATTGCAACTTGCTGATCGTTCTGTCAAAAGGCCAAAGGGGGGTGATTGAAGATGTGCTTGTCAAGGTTGATAAGTTTATTTTCCCGACGAATTTCATTATCTTGGACATGGAAGAGGATTCAAACATTCCTCTAATCCTAGAAAGACCGTTCTTGGCTACTGGGCGAGTTTTAATTGATGTCTATGTCAAAAAAATGATTCTTCGAATTGACAATGAACAAGTTATTTTCAATATGTTCAAAGCCATGAAACACTAGTTGACTTCGGCTACTTGCTATAGGTGGATATTTTTGATAATCTTGTGAGGTATACATTAATGCAACACATCTAGAAATTGTACGTGAAGTAGATAGTGCACATTATGAGGGAGCAATGCAGACAGAATAGAATGCACAATAAGTTTGGCTGCACACCAATTGGACATAGACATTGGCAATACGAGTCTTTTGGCTCCAATCCTACCCCACATGTACCTTCAGTGGAGAAAGTACCGACTCTGTAGTTAAAATCCTTACTATCTTATCTCAATAGTTGGCATCAATCAAGAAGTTGGAAACACAAATCGGTCAGATAACTCAATACCTGGCAAAACTCCTACAAGGGACATCACCGAGAAATACAATGATAAATCCAAAGGAGCAAGTACAAACCTTTACGACTAGAAGTGGAGTACAACTACTTGAGATACATGTGAAAAGGCCAGATAGACTAGAGAAAAAGGCAGAAGTTGAAGGGGCGCCTGGGAACGAGAAATCTGCAACAAATGAAAATGAAAATGAAGAGATAGAAGAACCATCTACAGTCAGAGCACCAAATCCCGTCAAAACCTATGTGTCACCGATTCCCTTTCCTCAACGATTGTAGAAGAGAAAGTTAGAGAAGTAATTTGCAAAGTTAGCTGAACTTAACAAAAAACTACATATAAACATCCAGTTTGCAGATGCAATTACACAGATGCCCAATTATGCAAGATTTTTGAAAGAAATCCTGGCCAACAAGAGAAAGCTAGAAGAGCATGAGATTGTTTGCTTGAACGAGGAATGCAGTGTCATTTTTCTAAAAAAGCTATCTCCTAAATTAAAGGATCCAGGGAGTTTTACTATTCCGTGCACCATTGGTTCTAATTATTTCGAGCATTCTTTATGTGATTTAGGTGCTAGGGTTAATTTGATGCCACTCTCTGTGTACAGGTCTCTTGGACTAGGGAAAGCTAAACCTACCACAATCTCATTGCAACTTGCTGATCGTTCTGTCAAAAGGCCAAAGGGGGTCATTGAAGATGTGCTTGTCAAGGCTGATAAGTTTATTTTCCCGACGAATTTCATTATCTTGGACATGGAAGAGGATTCAAACATTCCTCTAATCCTAGAAAGACCGTTCTTGGCTACTGGGCGAGTTTTAATTGATGTCTATGTCAAAAAAATGATTCTTCGAATTGACAATGAATAAGTTATTTTTAATATGTTCAAAGCCATGAAACACTAGTTGACTTCGGGTACTTGCTGTCGGTGGATGTTTTTGATGAGCTTGTGATGTATACATTTAATGCAACACATCCAGAAATTGTACATGAAGTAGACAGTGCACATTATGAGGGAGCAAGGCAGACGGAATAGAATGCACAGTAAGTTTGGCTGAACACCAATTGGACATAGACATTGGCAATACGAGTCTCTTGGCTCCAATCCTACCCCACATGTACCTTCAGTGGAGAAAGTACCGACTCTGTAGTTAAAATCCTTACCATCCGATCTCCGTTATACATATTTAGGAGACTCTACAACTTTTCCAGTGATCATTGCTAATGACATCACAGCAGAAGAGGAAAATAAGTTAATTGGGGGTACTTCGGGAGCACAAAACTTCAATTGGATGGACTATAACTATTATTTGAGGAATCGGTCCTACTTTTTGTATGCACAAAATCTTGATGGAGGACGAGCCTAAGCCATATATGGAGGGACAACGCAAATTAAATCCAGCTTTGAAGAAAGTAGTAAGAAAAGAAGTTCTAAAATTGCTTGATGCATGAATTATGTACCCCATTTCAGATACGTCTGGGGTGAGTCCAGTATATGTGGTGCTTAAAAATGGTGGAATTATAGTGGAGAAGAACAAGAACAACAAACGGATACAACATGGTTAGTAACGAGATGGAGAGTGTGTATAGATTATATGAAGCTGAATAATGCCACCAGAAAAGATCACTTTACATTGCCCTTTATCGATCAGATGTTGGAATGGTTAGTAGGGCATTCTCACTACTATTTTTTGGACGGATACTCATGGTATAATCAGATAGCAATTGCCCCAGAAGACTAATAGAAAACAACCTTCACTTGTTCTTATGGTACTTTTGTCTTTAGAAGAATGCCATTTGTTCTCTGCAATGCACTTGCAACTTTTTAACGATATATGATAACAATATTCTCCGATACGGTTGAGAAATACATAGAAATATTCATGGATGACTTTTTAGTGTTTGAAGACTCATTTGATGACTGCTTGGAATGTTTAGCACTTGTGTTACAAAGGTGTGAAGAGAAAAATCTGGTGTTCAACTAGGAAAAATGTCACTTTATAGTAAAAGAAGGGATATTACTGGGTCATCGAATTTCATCACAGGGCATTGAAGTCAACAAAGCAACGATATAAGTGATTGAAAAATTGCAGCCCCTACTATGATCAAGGAAATTGAAACTTTTTAGGTCATGGAGGGTTTTACAGATGATTCATCCAGGACTTCTCAAAGATTACAAAACCTCTGTATAATTTACTAGAGAAGGATATGCTATTCATCTTTTCTGATAAGTGTGTAAATGCTTTTAACACTTTGAAGGAAATGTTAACATCTGCACCGGTTATAGTGGCACCAGATTGGGAACTACCCTTTGAACTCATGTATGATGCTAGTGATTTCGCAGTGGGAGTGGTGTTGGGTCAACAAAAGGGAAAGGTCTTGCATGTAATCTACTATGCCAACAAACATTGATAGATGCTCAGATTAACTACACAACAATTGAAAAAGAAATGCTAGCATTGGTGTTTTCCTTAGACAAATTCCTTTCGTATCTAATAGGTTCGAAATTAATAGTTTATACAGACCATTCAGCTTTGAAGTATCTATTCGAGAAGAAGAATGCTAAACCTAGGTTGAATAGATAAGTCCTATTACTGTAAGAATTTGACATTGAAATTCGTGATAAAAGAGGACAAAAACCAAGTAGCATATCATTTATCAAGGCTAGAACAAGCAGAAGAGTTTGATGATTTGGATATCGATGAAATTTTTCCTGATGAGCAACTTCTGCAGTTGGAAAAGGTTCCTTGGTATATTGACATAGTTAACTATTTAGCAAGTGGGCATGTGGATCCAAAATTCACCTATCAGCAGAAGAAGAAACTTCTCCATAAGGCGAGATTTTATTACTGGGATGATCCACATGTATACAAAAGAGGGCCGATCAGATTATCAGAAGATATGTAACAGAGGATGAGATGAAACCAATACTTTCCAGGGTTCATGCTTTGGCATATAGAGGGCACTTTGGACCAACTAAAACTACAGCAAAGGTGCTTTAAAGTGGTTTCTATTGGCCAACATTATTTAAGGACTGTTATTGCAGCGAAGGTACTTCAAAGTGGTTTCTATTGGCCAACGTTATTTAAGGACTGTCGTAGTTTCTGTAGATCTTGTGATAAGTGTCAACGAACTGGTAACATTTCTGCTCGCCACGAGATGCTACTAAACAATATTTTGGAGATGGAGTTGTTCGATGTTTGTGGTATTGATTTTATGGGACCTTTTCCATCGTCCTATAACAATCGATATATACTAGTAGTAGTGGATTACGTCTCCAAATTCGTGGAAGCAAAAACATTACCCATCAATGATGCAAGGGTAGCGGTGGACTTCATAAGGAAAGATATCTTCAATCGCTATGGATGCCCAAGAGCAATCATCACTAATGGTCGAAATCACTTCCGTAATAGGTTATTCCAGACGGTGCTAGCTAAATACGGGGTACAACATTGAATAGCCACACCCTATCACCCTTAGACCAGTGGACAGGTTAAAATCTCCAACAGACAGTTGAAAAGGATTTTGGAACTTACAGTGAATGCATCTCGAAATAATTGATCCAAAAAATTGGATGATGTTTTATGGGCCTATCACACCGCTTACAAGACACCGATTTGAATGTCTCCATACCGAATAGTATTTGAGAAAGCTTGCCACCTACTAATAGAGTTTGAGCACAAAGCATATTGGGCAGTGAAACAGTTGAATATGGCCATACCTTGAAAAGGCTGGAGAAACAAGAATACTACAACTTTACGAATTGGAAGATTCCAAAAGAGAAGCTTATGAAAATGCATTTATCTACAAAGAAAGGACGGTATGACAAAGACGTTCAACAACGTATTTTCAGCGTAGGGGATTAAGTACTCTTGTACAACTCTATGCTTAAACTGTTCCCAGTAAAATTGAAATCAAGATGGTCCAGGCCTTTCATTTGTTGTTAGTTGTTTTATTTGTTCAACAATGTATTTTCAGCGTAGGGGATCAAGTACTCTTAATTTTTAGTTGTTTCATTTGTTGATTATCATGGTGGTCTTATTTGTATTACTCTCGTTGTATTGTAGGACATACTCAAGTTTAGGGGGCAAACAAGAGTAAAGGGAGATTGATACTCAAATCATCATGATGGATATGAATTTAATGTCATGAGAGGGAAATTAAAGGTAACATTATCTTGCAAAAAAAAAAATTTTTTTTTTTTACAGTAATGCAGCGCCCAGGTGCTTCATTTGCAGCGCCTGTTTCATTAACAGAAATGCAGCACCCAGGTACTACGACCTTAAAAAAATACTTTTTTTTTCAGAGACGTAGCACCCAAGCATAGCGTCTCACCCAAATAAAAGGGCAACAGCCCCCCAAACCCCAATTTTGTTTTACCCATTCTCCATTCTCTTCTTCATCTCTTCTCCCATCATTACTCTCCACATTCTCCACTCCACCCTCTCATCAGTTTTTCATCTTTTTCCCCACTAACTCACGGCCACTCACCACCCACACATGCACATACATGTTTATCTTTACAATTGCAAAAGCTGTGTCTTCTTTTCACCCCCCATCCAAGTTAAGGACACAAGGTAAAGTTTCTAGTTTCTCTTTGTGCTTTTTGGTATTGGAAGTGTCTATTGCGGAGTATGATATATTTTTTGTGATGAGTTTGACGATTATGACTCGAATTCTTGTATCAATTTAAAGAAACTTGTGTGCCCCCAAGGTGTTTGATATATTGTCCATATGAACTTTCATGTCCACTTAAGGATACCCAAGTAACCATATCAACGAGCTGAGCTGAAAAAAGCTCGGGCTCCGCTCGAGGTTTTTTGGGCCCGAGCCAGCCAGCAAAGCTCGGCAAAAAAAATGAGGTTGAGCCGGCTCATTTTTTTTAATGTCAAATCTACATTTTTTACTTAAAGAATTTAAAATTTGTATTGTTTATACGTACTATAAATTAAATAAAAGTTAAAACCCTTCTCATTTCTTCGAGTTTGGGACCGACTACAATTATTGTAGGCGGAGTTAAAATTGTACACGTATAAAAATATTTCGTGTACAGTTTTTCTTAAAACAAAAAATATAAAAATTAAGTATTTTTGAAACTAATTAATTTAAAAACTTACAATATTTATGCTTTAATCTGCTGCAACTCTTTGGCCGTTATACTGTCAACTTGTTCTTGAAAACGTAATTCCGCACATTCCTAGTCCTTCAAACATATTAAAGCTTCCAATGTATCTTCTTTTAGTCTTGATTGTTCGTCACATAAAACTCGACCACCTAAACTAAATGCAGCCTCCAATGTTACCGTAGACATGGTGGTGTTAGTAGATCGCGAGCAATTTTTGATATAATTGGATGCTACCTTTCGTTACACCTCCACCATGATAAAAGACTAAATTCTTGTAATTCTTGTGGTTGTAACATACTACGAACGTCTACGTAGCCATATCAACGAGCCGAGCCGAGCCGAAAAAAGCTAGGGCTCTACTCGAGCTTTTTTAGGTCGTGCCTTTTTGGGCTCGAGCCGATCNTTGTAACATACTACGAACGTCTACGTAGCCATATCAACGAGCCGAGCCGAGCCGAAAAAAGCTAGGGCTCTACTCGAGCTTTTTTAGGTCGTGCCTTTTTGGGCTCGAGCCGATCCGAGCAAAGCTAGGCCAAAAAAATGAGGCTCGGCCATAGTCCCCTGAGCCCGAGCCGGGCTCAATTCGAGCTTTTTTGGGCCGAGCTCGAGCCACCCGCGCTTTTTTGCCATCCCTATACCCAAGCCCTTGAATTGTTTTCTCTATATTTTAGATGTTTGTGGTTCTAGAATTTGTGGACATTGTTTTGCATGACACCTATATCTATTAGTTTACTATCATACACTTTGTCTCTTGGCAAAATGCTTGCGGGATGACTCTATGCATTTTGGTACTTGATATGTTGAATAAATTGATGTCATTTTTAGAGTCATGTTATATCGTTATCCTCCATTTTTTACCCATGATTTCTAAGAGTTCTCCTCTTATTATTTCCCGTAGGTACAATGTCGATAAAAAAAGTTCAAAGGCCGTAACTTCATCGTCTAGCTCCTATGACAGGAGTAAGTTCATTAGTGTTGAGGCCTCTAAACGATATAATAACATGGTTGTACACAAGAACTATATCTCGGAGATGGGATGTGAGAATTATATGCGGAAATAGATTGAACGATGCCATTGGGAAACTTTTGCAAAGCGGCCACTACCAGCATTAATCCTTGTAGTTCGAGAATTCTATACCAATGCCAAAGAACACATGGATTTTCGGGTGTTTGTGCAGGGTAAATGGATACTGTTTGATAGAACTTCCATCAATCGGTTCTATAATCTTCAAACATTGAGAATGAGGACTATTCTCAACTGCATGATGTGGGAGTCGATCCTAACGAAGTTATTAGAATGTTGGCCAAAACTGGGACTTCGTAGAAGTGATCAAGTGGTGATGTGATTAACTTCCTTGCTTCGGGTATGGGTGGAGTGCAAGACTTGGCATCATTTCATCTCTGCCAAACTTTTGCTGAGTGGTAATCTGAACGAAGTCACCAAGGAACGGCCAACCCTAAATTATGCCATTCAACGTGGTCTGTCTATTGATATGGCAGATTTATCCATCACAACATTGTTCATACCTTACGTAGATCCATTATTGGCAGCTTGGGGCACCCATCTTTAATCTATGAACTATGCTTGTGAGGTGGGGTTGTCACCCACCCATCTGAAGAGGTTGTACACCCAAAATTGGTGATTCCAAGAGACCGTACTTGGAAATTCATGAGCCAATCAAGGTTCCCTAGTACACCACCCCCCGAGTCTACGGAGCAGCCATCTTGATCACGCCAACCGCAACCGCCTGGTGACTCCAACGTAGACCTTGCTGTATAGTCGAACGTAATGCAACTGAAGTTGAATTTGATGCAAAACACTATGTACGAGTAGTTCCATTACCAAAAGAATTCAACTTGATCTTGGCTTCCATTTATTCTGATCGGACTTTCCCTCAACCGTCTCTACTACCCGATCACACTGCAAACCTGACCATACCTCGAGATGACATCAACGACGTCGTAGACAATTAATATCTTTTCTCAAGTAAGTATTCCTCACATTCTTGCCTTTTAACATTGGGGACAATGTTCATGTTAACTTTGGGGATATTTATTTTGCCTATGTCTTGGTGTGATTTAGCATATTTATTTTATGTTTTGTATGATTGGCGTGTTTTGTGTGTTGATATAATAATAAAAAAAGTATTACAATGTTTGTGTGCTTGTGTGAGTCAGATAGTCTTGTTTCTATGATGAAAATAGTTGAGAGCATGTATTAGTTTGTGAATGGGGAGAAATCATATGCTTGAGTTTTAATTTCCGCTTATCTATGATAAACATAACAATAATTATGTACTAAAAGGAGGTATAGCGTTGTACAAGAACGCGAAGGTTCATATGCTTAAGCTATAGAGATGACCTATGTGCTTAACCCCTTAAACCATGATTCATAACATCCCTTCACCATATATATATTTGGAACGTGCTAATCGGTGAAAGAGACGGTTTAGGATTGTGGTGATTCTGTGTATGTAATAAGATTTGTGGAGTTTTTCAACTTCCTAGTATATGCTTGGGGATGATCAAATGCTATGAATCTAACCCCTATATATTTTGCTTTTCTTTTATAGAAAATAAGCAAATGCGTTGATTGAGCTTATGTCTCACATTGGCACCTTTTTGAGTCGAGTGATTAAGTTTGTAGGGTATCTTGAAACTTGGTACCCTTTGGCATTCGAAAGTCAGGGAGTTACCGACTAAAAGTTCGCTACAGAGGTCAAGAAGAGAAAAATGGATAAGGTCAATAATAGGCTGATTCAAAAAAAAAATGCAAGAGTGCAATAAAGAATTCATTGTTGGGAGCCTAGATAACTAGTGAGTTTTAATCATCTAGTATAAGCTAGTTTGTTGAACACTCACTATTGAGAGAATCATCACATCAATAAATTGTTGACATTGCCAATTAGACGAAACCAAACTAGAGAGGTGTGAGGAAGTGATAAGTGAAACTAGACTTAGAATTACACCATGGTGAGCACAAAAGAAAACAAGTTTGAGGGTATGTGAATCTCACTAGTGATGCAAGGAAAGAATTGTCCATTGAGGGTGGCGAATTGAACCAACTTGTGAATGTTCAATATTACACTTGATTTTTCATACACACACCCGTTTACATTGGATAAGTGGAAGTCAGCACTTGTATTGTAATTTTGAGTCATTCATGTGATACAATGATCTCAATACTGAGTTAAAGTGCGAGCTATCTGACTAAGTTTATTGTGTCATTTTTAGTTGATTTTCTTTGTATATTTGTTTGCTCGAGGACTAGCAAAATTTTAAGTTTGGGGGTATTTGATGAGTGTGATTTACGCACGAGTTTTATAGCAAATTAACTTAATTGTTTGCCTATTTTTTATGGTTATAGAACAGTTTAATGTGTATGCTAGTGTTGTTTTGAAGGTATGGTAATGAGGTAAAAAGGGAGGTGTTGAAGAAAGCCAAGGGAAAAATGGACAGAAAGATGGTACCCAAGTGCTATACAAGGAGTGCCTAAGCGCTGGAAGAAAAAAAAAAAAAGGCAGCAAAGCAGTGCCCAGGCACTGCAATTCTACCTGACAACAGTTTTTACAGCAAGGCGTTGCCATCATATCACCCAGGCGCTTCCTGCTAACATGTTGGGGTGCCTAGGCGCCGCTTCCTAGTGCCTAGGTACTACACCGCTAGTTTTTTAGGGTTACTGTTGGGCCGCCAGAATCTTAGAAAAAGACTCCAATTTGGCTAAGGACGTGTAGGGAACAATAAATAGCCCAAAGAAGACACGAATTGGGAATTCCACACATTGAAAAATGAGTGATACAACGAGAGATCGAAGAGCCAAATCAAGAGAAGAAATTCATCGCGGGATTCAAGTTTAAAGTAAAGATTGGAAGCAGAAGAAGATCTTGGTGTAAGAGTTGATTCTTTTCCATATCTTTATTCAATTAATCCGGTGATGGACTCAAAGATGTTTATTTATTTTTCCTTTTACACTATGTTTAACTAAACTCTAAATTAGGACAAACAATGTAGTCTTTTATGATTCTTGATTATTTAATTCAAAGATTT